>JAHHUM010002935.1:0-222500 GCA_036173005.1 Crenichthys baileyi | reverse complement strand
GCGGGGAGGAGCTGAAGTGGCTGGCACACAAAGGAGCTCTGTCAAGCCATCGGGAGTTTGCTGATTTTACAAGCCATAATTCTCCCACTTCGAAATAAAGAAAAAAAAACCGAGTGGAAGATGATTAACGTGAGCCGGACCGCTCATCCCTCATCTATTCTGTTATCTCCATTATTTGGAAGGCATTAAAAGAGGCCAGGGATGGCAGCTCTGGGAGAGGGGCTCAGGAGGTGGGGGAAGTTCTGTGTGCTGGGATACTAATTACAGTGTCCACTAATAGCGCCTCAAGTAAACCAGGCCAATGCATCTTGCTTGATGAGAACATGCATCAACCAGCTTAATTGAGAGTAAAATGAGGCAGGCGTGCCACAGGACCTATTAATCAACATTGATGAATGAAAGTGTAATTAGATGTGGAAATACAAAAAAAGGAGGAAAAAGGAAAAGCAATCGGTTAACTAAAAGTTAAGACTACAGTTGGTGACTAACAAATTGCAATATTGTGCCCATTAGCCTTTATCTTTCAGGAAAAAAACTTCTGTCACAGTTTTTTTTCTGCATGAAAAAGTGTATTAGGTATTTGCTGAGGCATTGTTTTGATTATGTTGATATTGCACTTCCTACAGATTAGTTGTGAGTAATCCTGCACCTGCAACACTGGGTACACCTGCTGCAGAGCACACACTTCAGCCTGATTAGTTCATTCAAAGCACCACTATCAACTACAACAATGGTTCTCAAGATGTGGTACAAGTACCATTGGTTCATTAAGTATACCCTTTCTTTTTGAAAATAAAATGCTTGTTTCTTTTAGAAACATTCATTTAAAGGAAGTGCAAAATGAGTTTGTATATGTACTTAAAAGTTTAAACTTTCATTCCTGCTCATTAATTTCTCTATTAAAAGCAAAATATAATGGATTGGCTATCCTTGATGTAGTTTACATTAAACCTGGGTTTAGAGTAAATTCAGAGGAAATATTGTTATTAACTATGAACTAGTAAGTATGATGCCAATTAATTGTAATGGAAAGCTAATAATCCATCCATCCATCCATCCATCCATCCATCCATCCATCCATCCATCCGTCCATCCATCCATCCATCCATCCATCCATCCATCCATCCATCCATCCATCCATCCATCCATCCATCCATCCAATGCAGAAGAGTATCCATCTATTCATCTCCTTCTCCAGCCTAGCATCAGCTGTGAACAACCCTTCCTAGATACTTGATTTCCCCTGTATAAAACAAAGACTAACTCAAAAAAGAGGTAAACTACTTTATTTATAAAAGGACAATGTACAACTCAAACATAATGTTCCAAATAGCTTTTAGCTATTTCACATTTGCAGTCCCTTGGAAGATGCCAACAGAATAACATCATCTGCAAAAAGCAATGGTGAAACCCTGAGGATCCCAACCCAGACATCACCCTCTCCACAACTACAGCTTGAGATCCTGTCTTGGCTAATAGGCCTACAAGTCAAAAAGATGATTTAAGGGCATTGATCTTTTCTTTAAAATTCACTAAAATTCAGGTTTGTTCATATGTTTATCAAGCTATGCCGCCTCCTTTAAGTACATAAAAAGCAAGAGAAGGAAAGTGGCTAATTATGACTTTTTTATTTCCCTTTGAAGACAGAAGTTGAATTTGAGATGAACAACAGCAATCCAACTTAACTATTTTCTTTTTGCCAAATGTTTTACTCAGTACCTAGGCTAATTATTATTAGCAATACAAACTAATGGTCATGTATGTCTCGCGTTGCATGAATTCAAACTAAAGGTTTATAAATTGGGGTTGTACGGATGTTTTTGTGTGAAAGGGATTAATGACACATGAACTGAAGTGCTAAAAATCTATTTTTGTCACTGTAACTGTCACTGTGTTCACTCAAGATTCTAAAAGCTTGAATCTGAAAGTGAAAGTAATGGCATGGCTTACTTTTCTAATATGACTAATATTTATCTGACCACATGGGGGCTCATGTAGACTACTGCAATTTCATTCCCAGACTGTCAGCTAACCATCGCATATGAAAAAAAAGACAAAAATGAGTCTGAGATGACACAGTAAATGTGAGGTACCCTGTCTGGACACAGCAGAACACTGAGATCCACACAACTGATCCAAAGGCACATGTACCATTCAGAATGGGAGTTAATCTAAATCAGTACACATACTACTAAGACTTAGGGCCATGAGACAGCACCATGGTGTATAAGTGAATTGGTACTTGTTTTAAACGTTTGAAAGCTTAATGAATTCATCTCCGCTTCCCTCTGTGCCACTGATCACCCCACTTTGATATCACCGCTGCAACTACCCCGGTCTGAATAAAGCAGCCGTGCCACATAGATCTGCCTAAATGTCCAATAAAATCCGTTCACAACCAGGGAAGCGCCCGTCATCATTTTTTGAAATTAACGTGATGGTGTCAACACTTTCCAGGGTTACTAGATATTAGGAGTCTTGGGAATCAGGCGTATGATATAGCATGACATATTCTGCCTTAATCTGTGCTTATTGTTCATCGTATTTATCTTGCGCTGCAGTGTTTTCACTCCCTGACATTGACATTCATTGCCGGTCCTGCGCAGCCCCATGAGCTATGTGAATAAACACAGCAAACACAACACCCTTGAAACGCCATAATCCCTTTTGTTTTGGTGGAAGCTCTCCTCGCTGTGTATGCAAGCGGGAAAGCCTCTTCATCTCCACACACGTGCACATACACATACACACACACACACACAAAGCCGTACAAACAGATCATGTGCACGCACGCGAACACACACTTTCCTCTTTCTCCTCACTTTCTCTTTCAAAAGCTGTTATCTATTTATAGACTTTGATATGTAAACCTATGAAATCTTACCTTAGGCGAGACAATCAGGCCTGTTCTTCAATCCGCTGGAATCAAAAGACAGAAATGGGGAACAAAAAAACGATGAGAAAAGCGAAACACAAAGGAGACACAATGTAAGTGCAGAGAGGCAAAAGGCCTGGTTGAAATATGGGGTTGATAATTACAGCCAGAGACAAGGCAGATTAAGCTGAGGCATTTGCCAAATGTTTCATGAAGGGAAAGACAGACAGTGGGAGCAATATGTTTTATTTTTCAACCAAACACTCATTGCCTCCCTTCTCTTTGCATTACTAGAGCAGGAGAGGCTGGCGATCTGTCATGGGGCAGTGTGTTCGATGCACAAGACGAACCATAATAAAGTGGACAGCGGGGGGAAATAAATGCGGCAGATTTACTAAATCTGGAGAAGGGAAAGTCTAACACGGCATAGCAGCGTGGGGCATTAGAGGTCAGCTCCATTTTCTCCTGCACACACTGACATCATCTGAAGCGGCCTGGCTGAAAGTAGCCCAACCCCGCAACCGCCCACCCGCCCCTCCCCCAACCCAACACCCCCACCCCCACCCCCCCATCCCCCCACCCCCTCCCCCCAAACCATGACTCCCCCTGCCGCCACCCCCTGACAGAATGACATATCTTCCTGCATAAGTCGTGTGGACGCGACGGGCGGCCGAACGCGAAATCCAAATCAACACATTGTTTTGTGATGTCGGAAGCAGCCAGGGAATGACCATCACCCTCTGGCTTGGGGATATTTGTTGTCAAAACGGTAGCCCCGCAAACTGTTTGAAATAATCTAATCCGTTGGATCTTGACTCGTTAGGGTCATTATGCAGGCTTGACCTCGTTCTGTAGGGATGCATCTCAGCACGGAGAAAGGCAAGGCACAGGCAGACAGGGGCTGTCTGTGGAAACACGTGAAACTTCCTCAGTCAATAAGCCTGACGCGTGTTGGCTTCAGAGACGGGTGGCTGCCTGGTGGAAGTAGCACGACACCCGTTGACTTCAAAGCCCTTTATGCCCTAGGCACCAAACAAGACAACACAGATTAAGTACGTTTTAGCAAGGGAAAAAGGGGGAAAACAACATTGTGGGGTTGAAGTGCACTGAACTATTGTTCTGTCCAAGAAAAAGCCTTGAGTTAAAGCACAGAATATTCATTGCAGACATTTATATAAACAGGCCTGGAAAAGTATTTCATGACCCTTGAACTTTTACATATTTATCAGGTTATAACAAACTTAAGTGTTTTTTGAACAAGTTTTGTGTGAACAACCAACACAAAGTCTTGTATATTGGTGAAGTGAAAATAAATTACCCATAGTTTTTTAAGTTCTAAAAAGGGTTCCAGGCATTAGTATGTAGTCCCCCCGAGTCAATACTCAGGAAAACCTTTCCTGCAGTTACTTGTCCAAACTTCATAGGTTATGTCTGTCATAATCTGCCTGTGTTGGGGTTTTGAGTTTTTGTTCTGTTTACTTTCTCTGCACTTCCATGTTCTTCACTTGCTTTATTTCAGTTCATTCAAATTTATCAGATTCATTCTGTTGTTTAGGTTTTACTGTTACTTCCCTGGATTCCATGGTTTTGTGTTTTAGTTTGTATTTGCTTATAGATCTGGCTCATCGATGTTAATTAGTCACTCTCCCTCAGTTACCCTCAGTCTCTCTCCCAACAGCTGTGTTCATTGGTCCATTTTCCACTCTCCCTCAGTACATAAACTCTTTTTCACTATGCTCTGCTGGTCACTCCTGGTAACTACTCTGTTTGCTGCCTGGCTCCATGTCCATTGAGTCCACGCTCCTCTTACCATCTTGCTCATGTCTCACACGTTCCTCTGTTCTTGTACCTGGTCATCCTGCAAGTCTGTTTATTATTAAACCTTTTTTCATCTACTCCACTACACTCTGCATTTGGGTCCTGCCTCAACACACATTATGACAATGTCTCTACCATCTTGCACATCTAATGACTTAAAGTCTTGTGTAGTGAGTTGAGTTCAGTCAGTGTTGGAGAGCATATGTGAACATCGCTTTTCAAGAACTGCAACAGATTCTTATTTAGGTCAGTACTTTGACTAACGCATTAATACACTTTGAACTATTATAACAGTAATAGATCTGACTATATGTTTAGGATTATTATCCAGCTGGAAAGTGAACGTCCACGCCAGTCTCAAGTCCTTTGCAGCCTCTTATAGATTTACTTCTCCGAGCGATCTGTGTTTAAGCACAAAATTGTTCATACCCCTAGCAGATTTGAATTTGAAATAACTTTTTTATTCCACCCATATTTTTTCTTACTGGAAGTAATATTTAGAATTTCTAGTAGCTCAGTAAGAGTCCTGACTTGATGGAGGGAGCTAAATATTAGAGTGACTGCAAGACCTGTAGCTCATCACCTAAGATAAATGCGCAGACATTGCCTACATCGGACGGCAACTTGAGGTTAGGTACCTTGCCCCTGAGGTGCATCGACATGTGGCAGGAGGAAGCTAGAATCAAACTTTCAGAGTGCAAGACGACTACTCTTCCCACTGAGCCGCATTCACCTGTCTTATGCCTGCTTCATTTTCTATCAAAAACAAACTGCTTGGTTAAATGAAAAAAAATTTAAATCTAAATCCACCAGGAGTATGAGTAACTTTGGGTTTAGCTGTTGCTCCATGCATCTCATCACCAGCTCTGACACACAGGGATGCTTGAGGGCCTCCTGGCTGCTTCTGTAATTAATGCTCTCCTTGCCCGGCCAGTCAGTTTAGGTGGATGGCCATGTCTTTGAAGGTTAGCAGTTGTGCCTTAGTCTTTCCATTTTCAGATGATAGATTAAACAGCGCTCCATGAGTTGCTTAAAGCTTAAGATGTGGCTTTATAACCTAACTGCTTTAAACATCTCTACAATTTTCTCCCTGAGCTGTCTGCTGTGTTCCTTGGTCATCGTGATGCTATTTCTTCACTGATGTTCTCTAACAAACCTCTGAGGCTTTCACAGAACAGCTACATTTATACTGACAATATATTATTCTATTTTCTAACAAGGTGTCTTCTGGAGGCAATTGGTAGCAATCCATTTTTATTTAGAGGTATCCGAGTAAAAGGGGCCTGGATACAAATACACACCACACCTTTCAGATTTGATCAAAAATAATTAAACAAATAAATAAAATATTCACGTCACCTAAAATAATTTTTAAAATAATTTAAAAGTTTAAAAGTGCTTTTGGAAAGCGTATTTGGAAGCCATAGGTCTTCAAATGCTAAGTTAAAATTCCAACTTTAATTTGAAAGTGTAGACATCATTTTAATAGATCAAACATATTCAGTAAGCCAGTAATGATAATATACGGCAAAATAAATACTTTAATATAAAGCACCCCTTAGGACCATAGGTACATCACGGTTATTATTATGTAATAATATCCACACATTATGATGCTTTATAATGCCTATGAGGAAACAAAAAACAATTTTTTTAAATTTTTAAATTTTTACATTCTAAACCCACGTTTAAATAATAAAAAAAAAAAAAAAAAAAAACTTTTTACACATAACGAAAAAACCCTTTAGTTAAGGCCTTTCTGCTGCTCTGTCTGCTAATGAACAGTTGATTTCACCATCATCTCTATCACCTAACGTTGCCAAAGGAGGAGGCAATCCTCTCTGCTGTCTCCTTGTGTCTCAGAAATAATAAATAAGCGTTCTTTTAATGGCGGACTTTATGTTGCTTGTGCAGCAGAGCTGTCGCTTGGCCAGTAACGCTAAAGATGCAATCACGGCGGTCGGCGGGTGGAAGATGGACGAGTGAGCGGGACAGGTGGACAGGTGAGATAAGGAGGTTTTGTGAGAGGCAGTCGAGCCTGGATTTGTGTGGCTGTCCGCAGCCGGACACTTAATAGCTGATGGCAAGCTGTGATTGTGATGAACATTTTAAATCTCTGGTCCAGTTTACCTTGACCTTTTTCCTTCTTCGCCTTCTGCTGTATCACATTTCTGGTGCATCATCTGTTCCGGGGTTAATGTCTTTGTTTTGCTGTCCGTGCCAGGGTTCAGTGTCTGTTTATACAGAAATCAAAAGTGTGACATGATTTATAAATAGTCTGTCAGGTTTTTTTTTTTTTACAGCAGTTCTTGCTTTAAGCTGGTATCAAAGGGTCATTCCTCCTAGGTTACATTACAAACAACCGTATGCGGTTAGCAAACTTCTTTGGTAGTGCTCAGTGTGAACAAACTTTTTTAATATGTGTCAGTTTAAAACCTTCATATGCCCGAAACATACATTTAATACAGTGTGCCAAAAACATTAATTACATGTCAGGATGTGCAAAAAAAATTATTTTACTTGAGATAACTCCTCACATACAGCAATAGGCATCAGATTTGGATCTATAATTTTTATTTAAGCTGTATAAGAACATCAGAGAAAAACCTTGTTTTCTCCAAAGGAGTCTAAACACTTGTTCTGTCAAAGTCTCTTAGGATTTCTGTGTCTGATGTTCTGGTCATTGGACAAGTACAGTAAATCTTCTTCTCCTTTTGATTTGTTATTACACTTGAATATTTCAGATCAGACTTTGATTAGGCCACTTCAAAACCTTTATTTTTTCAACCATTTTAGTTTGGTGGTATGCTTCCCCAAACATTATTCTGCTGCATAACACTAGTGCCTCTGAGCTTGGCCACCTCCTTCAGGATGTTCTGGCAGAGACTAGAATTAATACAAGTCATCCAGGTCTTCAAGCAGCAAAGCAACCCCACACCATCACCTTCCCCCACCATCTTCTGTTTCTGAAATGCTGTGTTCGTTGTATCCCATATAGTTTGTAATGGGATACAAACATTAAAATATTTTTCACTGTTGTCTCATCAGTCCACAGAATATTCTCCCAGAAGTCTTGGTGATCATTAAGACGGTTTTGTTTTTGTTTTGTCTGTTTTTTTCATTTGTGGGACGGGCCGTTGTGTTCTTATTGGCCTTATTGATGGTTTTGGCTTTGGAACTGATGGTATGTCTCTCCAGTCTTTTTCTTACTGGTGAATCATGAACACTGACCTTTACTGAAGCAATTGAGGCTTGCAGTGTCGTTCTGGGTTGTCTTTTTTGTGTTAAAGCTCACTCCAGAAGAGTGAGAGTTGGCAAACCTAGCCAAACACATTTTCTAAGCAAACATGTCATATGATCCCTTAATTCATGTGAAAATGAATATTTGCTCAAGTTAAATTGTTTTTTCCAAAGGAAATTTTTATTAAACGGGTGTCTTCAGGTAAAAATTTATTCACCTAAGTCTCGAGAGGGTCTGTTGTAAAAGAAGACAGTGCTAGGTATTGCTAGGTTAAGCTGTACTAGATGTAACTGTCATCAATACTGAAAAGTCTTACAAAAACACATCCTGTACACCTAAGAGGAAAGAGAAACTATCCCAATATACAACAAAGGCGATTGATCTATTTTTGAAGAGCAAAATCATTTATCTTAAAAATGAGGACAAAGCCAGTCAGAAGCAACAAATATCTTACTCAGTGCTGAGATGTTTCATGCGATGTAAAGCAGCAGCTACAAGTGGTCCAAATAAGTGCTTTAAAGTAATCTGTGATGCATAACTGGATCACGCATTTCCCTCGCCCGGCACTCAATCTCTCGCTGTTTAGCCTCTCTGAGCGTGATCGATGCTCTCTAGCCCAGTTCTCTGATGAAAGAGTCATCTTTAGTTTTTTTTTCCTTCCTATTGCTAGCTGGTTTGAGCAAAGTTTGATGGATGTGGGTGGACTTGTCACATGTGGGTGTGTTATCTCTTTGTTGTGTGAAACGGAGACAAAAGAAAAGGAGTGGATGAGAAGACTGCGATTTTTATCTCTGAAGTGCAAAAATGTTTCCAGGCGCAACACGGGGAGGGAGTGGGAGATAGATTAGAGCGGCTGAGGAGCAAAAATAGATTGATCAGATAGCATGTTAAGAATAACTGAAGGCTTTGTTTGTTAATTCTCATTGGAGTTTTTTTTTTTCTTCTGTTGTGTTCAACATTTCCCTGATCCTTCCCTTTTGCTTTTCTTTAGCATTCTGTTATTTCACGAGAGGTAAATATGGAAACGTCTGTATTTACACCTTGTAGTAATTAGGCTCCTTGTCTCTGTAGATTAGAAAATAACCTAATTAGGGATATTTTTGTTTTGTTTGACTCAACACCTGTGCTGCAGCCTGCCTGTGTGTGTCTGAGTGTGTGAATGCGTGGCTGTTCGCTGCCCTCCTGGGTGAGGTCTACAAGAACCGCTCCTAGGCCACAGCGACTCACTGAGGGGAATCAGAAGTGGCCTCCCAGGATGGCATGCAGGACCAGGCAGGGAACACACCCAGTTTTACCAACACTTAATCCCCTTCAGAGGGGTCAGGTCTGCAAAGCCTCATCCCTGGTGAAGGAGAAAACACCTGTGATCCATTTTCTTCCAAGCACCAATGTTCTAAAAGAGGCCCAGGGGAGTCAAAAAACACGTGCACAAGGGATGGAACCGCTGGTGTTTGTCAATGTACGAAATCAGCGAAATTTGTTGATGTTAAAGATAAGATGTATATTTTATTGCAGCAGCATAGAATCACAAATAAAAATTAATAAAATCTAAGCATTAATTTGAGTATTTATTCAGTGGGATTTGAATAAAAAACCATGAGTGATAGAGCCGTTGGTACACCTCGCAGTTTTTATAAAAACATGCAACTGTAGGATTGTTTTTATTTACACTTTTAATTTTTAAGTTGACTGTTGCTTCTAGAAACTTGATATACGTAATTTGTCACTTTCTGTTTCCCTGGCCTCTGTCCACAAGTCTCGAGAGGGTCTGTTGTAAAAGAAGACAGTGCTAGCTATTGCTACGTTAAGCTATACTAGAGGTAACTGTCATCAATACTAAAAAGTCTTACAAAAAACACCCTGTACACCTAAGAGGAAAGAGAAAATATCCCAATATACAATTTATCTATCTATCAATTTATATATCTATCTATTTATCTGCCAACCTCAAACAGTGAGCAGGATGGTAAGGGCTGACATTTTGGGATAACCTATAGTCTCCATAACAACCGTTAGTTGCTATCTACATAACAACCTGTTGTTTGAAAAACATGGAAGAAAATAGTTACTGCCAAGTTCTGGTCACGTAGCTTTTTGGTACCTTTGCAGTCTGGTCATTTTGTACCCAACTTTATCAAAAACAAATTGTTGCTATTTACCGCAAGGCGTTTTGTACTGACCACACTTTAATTGTACCTACCAGGAGGGATTTTATACTTGCATACCTGCTGACACCCGATGATTTAAAGTAATTTTCTGTACTCTACTTGTAGTTTACTGTAGGGAATTGTGGTTATAGGACTCAGCAGTAGGCTGGAGTTGTTTCGGTTTGATCGGGGGTCATAATCTGTCATACTGTATAAGAATTATCAAGCATCAAAACCATGATCCAAGAAAGAAAGATTTTTTGCAATTATGTGAAATTTTACAAGGGATTTTTTATGATGATTGTAAAGTGGAGATAGATTGTAAAGGGTTTGTTTACATGTATGAAATGGTAGCAGGAAGGGATGAAATAATATGATTTGTCAATGATGCAGATCATGAATGTAACTGGAACTGCATAATTTAGTCACATGAGACAAACACTGAACCTTTGAATAACAAACGCTCCAGAGCTGTTTAGCGTGAAACCTCGTGCCCACTGTTAAGTGAAGGGAAGGACCTTTAGGCGTGTTTCTGTTTTGTAACCCAACAGTGTATGATATCCAGGACCCTTTAAAATACTGGGACATTTAAATACCAATCTGATGGAATCTACCAAAAAACTTTAAATGGGTTGTCTTTCGGCCATATGTTTTGGATAATGAGCCTGATGTCAGGATCTGTGTTGTGGTTCTGTGTTTGTGTTTTCTCCTGTCTCTCTGGAGCTGCATTTTTTCCTCAGGGTGGGGCTGAGCAGCTCAGCTGCACTTCATCTGAGCTCGTCAGCCGGAGCATAGGAGGAGCTGGTTTCGACGCCTGAGTGTTATCCTTTGTTGTACCTCTAGCCTCCATGTGTCAGTCTCTGAGTTTTTGAATCTCCAGCTAATTCCTTGTTGCTTGTTTCTCCAAGGTTACCTCCAAGCTTCTGCCTAAACTCTCTCAAACACCTCCTGGACTCATTTCCTCGCTCTGTGATCCCCGCTGATCAGAACAAACAACTGGTTTCCTATTGGCTCAAACTTAAACAAATCCTGTCCACCCTCCAATGTAAGATCATCTGCTGAAATCCATTGTACACAGAACTGCTTCAGACCCTGAGAGACCCTCCTCCTATTTCAGACTACTCATCAGCACCAGTAAGCCTAACCTCCTTGAATTTTTCTCTACTTCCACTAAGTATTCACTCTGCTCATCTAATCTCCCTTCTCCTCGCAGTGATTTACTTTCTGAACCCTGGAGCCATCTTTGACCTGATTGCTCGGTCTCCTGCCAGTTCAAATAAATTGTTCAACTTGTTTAAGTCTCCTGGTGATTTCCTGCAAGTGGATCAGAAGTATACCTAATATTATGACACCGGATTAACAGAGAAGCATTTTGCCAGACACCAAATCAACATTTGTCCATAGTCTTCTTAGTCACCAGAACTAAATCGTACAGAAAATATAAATTATTCTGATATTGTTCAAAATAATAATGTCCTAAAAGAGGATTATTTCTGTCAAAGTTGCATTTTTCAGTGTGCAATTATGCCACTGTAATGGAAACTACATTTATTGAAGATGTTTTACACAACTTTGCCAATTATGCTAATAACTAAGGTCGGTGCTGCTTTTTCATAAAAAGGCCGAGCCATATGGTAATGCATATGCTTAAAATCTATAGTGCTGACTGTACACTTTTGTGAATAAGATGAAAACAAAGTCTGATTTTATGACTTTATCATCCAGAATTTGCCAACACAAGTCGTCTCTGAGCATGTGGCCTTTTACTTAAATTTGACAGATGTGAAAGTAGCGATGCCTTCTACATGCTGGGCCTTCCAGTCTACAGACCCATGTCTTCACCACCTGAGGCCTCTGATGGCTCTGATAGAGATGATTCCAATCCTCCTCAGCTGCTTAATGACGGATAGACCTGCAGCTGCAGGAACATTTGACAAGCCACTGTCAGATGTGACAACCGGGACTGAGTGAATGAAGGCAGGAGAGCAAGGTAGGAAAGAGCAGATACAACACACAGCGATGAGTAGACAGACTGCAGATGATGGCAGATGGAGTAAGGAGGGGATTGTAAAAAGGATCACTGTTCAATCTGTGGCATTGACAATACGGTGTCAGCCCCTCGCTGGGGAGACCTGACAGGCTGGCAGGTGGGCTGCTGCTGTCGGTGTCACCGACTGGGAGATCAGGGCTGACACGCAGTGATTCCTGCAACCCTGACTCCTGCTTCTGAAGCTGATGATTGGAGCTGATGCCTTGGTGACACATGAACTTGCAGTGACATGCACCACCATGCGAACGTGCACACATTAATGGTCACATACAGTGCCTTGCAAAAGTATTCATAACCCTTAAACTTTTTTTATATTTGAACCTGTTACTACCTGAAACACAAACCTCAGGTAATTTAGTTGGGGTTTCATGTGATAGACTTACACAAAGTAAGACATGGTTGTAAAATGAAAGGAGAATTTTATATGGTTTTCAAAATAGTTTTTTTCAAGTAGAAAACTGTGAAGTTGCTTAGGCATGTGTTTTTATGTTACTCCAATACCCCTAAATAAAATCCAAAAAATAATGATATTCAGAAGTCACCTAATTAGTAAATAACGTTGACCTGTGAATAGTTTAATTACAGATTTTTAAAAAAACTAGAATGTTCTGTGAAGGTCACCAAGGTTTGTATGAGAACATTAGTAAACAAACAGAAGGACGACCAAGGAACACAGCAGACGGGTCAGAGATAAAGCTCTGAAGATTTTGTAAACAGGTTTTGCTTATGAAACTATATCACAAGCTTGAACGTCTGTCAGAATACTATTTAAATCATCATCTAAAAACAGAAAGGGTATGGCCTAACTGTGTAAGCCCACTAAATGTCTACCTAAACTGACAAGTCAGGCATAAAGATCAAAAATCAGAGCAGCCTCTAATATGCGCATACCCTATAGGGGTTCAAGTGGGAGACTATATTGACCAGGGAACTATTAGGTTTTGCACTCCACAAATCTGGTGTTAGTGCCAAGAAGAAAGCTATAAGAAGGCCTGGGTGCTAACACTCCACATCGACATGAACTCATGAAGCCAGCAACAAAAGATGGTGGTGGAAGCTTCATTCTGTTCTTCTGGAACAGGGTAGCTGGCCAGAGTTGATGGAAAGATGGATGGAGCTAAATACAGGGCAATCCTAGAAGAAAGCATGTTTGATGCCTCAAACAGCTCGAGGCTCAGGTAGAGGTTCAAATTCCAGTAGGAGACCGACCCTATACATACAGCCAGATCCCTAATGGAATGGTTTAGATCAAAGGATATTTATGTGTTAGAATGGTCCAGTCAAAGTCAAGACCTAATTCCAATTGAGAACTGGTGGCAAGAGTTTAAAATTGATGTTGCTACGGAATATTTCAGTTTTTACATGAGCATAGCTGTTGGAAACATACCACAAAACATTTTGGTAGTTTGGTAAAAAGCTAAAACTTTTTCTTCTTCTTTACAATAATGCACAACTTTGCGTTGGTCATATGAAATCCATTGACATTTTGTGGTAACTTGAGAAAATGTAAAAAAATGTAATCATTGTAAATAGGTTTGCAAGGCACTGTATGCTCGTCTGGGGGTTTAAAATTACATCGGTCTTTGCTAATTAGAATGCACCAAAGTGCATTCTGAGCTGGGCCTTCAAATTACATGGCTCCACCACAACAAGGGCGATGTGCCCAGCAGTCATTTGTCAGACTAATTATTTGTCTTAGGCTTGTAATTGCTGTGAGAACAGGTAGTCAGGTAATTGTGTGGTAAGCTGCAAAGTTAAGTGATGCTTTCTCTCCGAGATGAAAGGATTAAGGATTGCTGTGGTGAAATGCAATGTCCCCCCCACCCAGTCAGATACTGAGTCTAAAAATATATGCCATCCATGATTCTCAGCTCTTTGAGAAAAAGAGAACAGCACCTTGATGTTAAGATCATCTCTATGACAGTTCATTAGACTGGTTACTTCCTAAGTAAATTGTTTCCACGTTGAATGCCTGAACAAAAGGACCAATAATCACAATCCAAAGTGAATAAAGATATGATACTATAGATCTCCGAAGAAGAATAGTTAAAATCAGTCTCCTATCTCCGAGCTGTATCACTGCTGAGGTAATTCAAAGGAGCACGTCTCCACTTTTTGCACTGTTTTGCATGTCACAGAAACATAAACACACAGACCACTGTCATCTGCAATGATGTGTGGCTCAGTAACACTGTCACCTATCATCACAATTACCACTGAGCCCCGTGCTGCTCTTATTTCTAAATGTGCATCCCATGATTCCTCACAGAGGTTACACAGGGCCAACTGGACACAATGTCAGGTTGAATATTATAATGAGCAAAAAATAAATAACTCAACAAGAAGCATAAACAGTAGAGTTTTGGTATTTGCCCTGAATCCAACTGCCGCCCTCCCGCTGTCTGTGAGACTTGTCTGATCCGGACAATGGTCACTGGATTCCTCTGAGCCGCTTCCTGACGAGCAAATCAGTCTCACCACGCGGCCGTCTCTGGCTGTCTTGTAGTGCCGCTCCTGTGTGCAGCATCGCCCAGGGGCCTCCTTGTTCTTTTGTGTCAGAGAAAACGCAAGCTCTTGAAAGGGGATCCATAACGATCAGCGACAGCCGGGGCCGAGCGCAGCCTGGCCTCATACGGAAAAGGCCACTTCTACATAAAAGGGTAGAGGCACAACACAGCCCTCAATGTCCTCTTACCTTTCCTCTAATGCGCTCCACAACATGGTCATGTTTTCTTCATGTGCGTTAGGGCAAGTAATGTCAGCTCCCTCATTTAAGAGATAGTTTGGATTTTTATAATATGAGGTTCTATGAAGTTATTATGATTAGTAGTTCCATTACCTGCTGTTTACATATATCATATTGCAGAGTATTCTGAAAAGTGAAGAAATCTTCAGACTGGTGTCAGGCTAATAGCTAGGCTTCGGTTTTAGCTTGATTTTTGCAATATAAAAACACTCAATCTGATAAAGTTCATATCGTGGGATACAAACTTTATATTCAAAAGTCCAACTCCGACTGCTAGATAAAGCCAAAAGTGTAGAGTGATTAGCAATTTTCTTTTATTAAATTAGTTTATAAATTACAAGCAAAAGAAAGGCTGTTCATTACAAATATTGTTTTTTGGGATCGTAAACCACCCTAATTTATGACTATAAAGCATAATTAGACCTATTTTAACTTTGTGTAGAAATTTAATTTAATTAACTTAAATACTTTTCATGCCTCAATAAACAGCAGCTACACTACTATAGAGAGCCGTTTTATTCAAAATTAAATAAATAAATAAATAAATAAATACTGCTATTGATAAATTATTAATAAATATTCCATGAAATAAATATCTCCATGAAATAAAACAAAATAATTATGTTAAAAGAAATTTCCATCTTCTTTTATTTAATTCATTTCAAGATTTATTGAATTTAGTTAAATGTTTATTTAATTTATACTTAAAGATGTATTTATTCATTTATTTGTTTATTTCATAATGCAGTTTTATTTGGTGACACTTTTGTGTAAAGCTACTTTACGTATTTCATGACTTTTACTTTTTAACCCCGTTTTTCATTTTGAGCTCTTTTTATTTCATGTTCTTATATTCAAATGAGGGGGCGGAGTTTTATCTGTGGGGCGGCGCTGGGACAGCAGGGCTAAGCTCAATTCGTGGCTGAGGCCGGCAGAAGCATGCAGCTGCCTGCCAGAAGACAGCATTCCGGCGGGAGCCAGGGGATTCTGCGAGGATGCCAGAAGGTGCCAGACCGGCCGTAGAAACCTGCAACGGCGGTTGCCGCTGTTTTTGTGGAAGCTGTTTGTGCAATAAGTCTCATCCTTTCAGCACGTCATTCATACACACACATAGTGCCATTTATTTCCCATCTCAAGTAAATACAGCCACCTTATGTTATGGGTCTAATGCTGTTTATTAAATAAAAACCAATAAAGACATCATCATTTAAAAGTAACAGGCTATAACAATAATTACATCCCGTTTGCCGATAATCAGCACTGGTTTCCACAAAAACAGCGGCGGCCGCCGTGACAGCATGTTAGAGGCTTTTACGGCCGGTCTGGCACCGGAGTCCCCTGGCTCCCTCTGGCATGCTGTCTTCTAGCAGGCAGCGGCATGCTTCTGCCGGCCTCAGCCACAAATTGAGCTTAGCCCTGCTGTCCCAGCGCCGCCCCACAGATAAAACTCCGCCCCCTCATTTGAATATAAGAACATGAAATAAAAAGAGTTTAAAATGAAAAACGGGGTTAAAAAGTAAAAGTAACTGAAATATGTAAAGTAGCTTACAAAATAAAAGTGTCACAAAATAAAACTGCATTATGAAATAAATAAATAAATAATTAAATCTTTAAGTAAATTAAATAAATCTTGAAATTAATTAAATAAAATAAGATGAAAATTTCTTTTAACATAATTATTTTGTTTTATTTCATGGGGATATTTATTTATTTCATGGACTATTTAATTTATCAATAGCAGTATTTATTTATTTATTTAATTTTGAATAAAACGGCTCTCCATACACTCCACCCGATATATTTTTCAAAAAAAAATGCTGCAATACAAATGCCATGCCAGCAGGTGGCAGTACCATCGAGATAAACTACAACAAATCTCAAAAAGGAATATCCTGAGTAGCTAAAGCAGTGCTAGCCTTAAGATCCCCCCAGAGCATTTGCGATTTGTTATTCTGTGAAAAAGTTTAGCTTTTCCTCTCAGTCAATAGCTTCTTCAGCTCACTTTTCAAGTTTAATTGAAACAGAGGAAGAACAGCTCCATTGTTGTTTTGCATTCCAGCAGATATAGTGTCAGTCATCTCTGGACATCCAATCTACATCCTGCCAACATGTGTAAGCACATGTACAAACTGAGTATTTAAAAAGACTTGGAAATTGTTTTTAAAAATATTCGTATTCTCACCAAAAACCCATTTTCTTGCTATAGGGTTGACATTCAGTATCTGCTAATATAGCATTGCATCCCAGGCATCCAGCATTAGCCTTACTCAGCTAAAATTATATGTCTTTCTGACTAGCTGCCAATCCTTCTACCACTTTGAGCATATCAAATGATTTTAACTACCTTTTAATTGATCAAAGTTTCTTCAGGCCCATGGTGCAGCAACCCCTCCCACACTTGTTGCTCAGTCAGCCAAATGATAGAAGGTTACCACACTTTTCCCTCAATTATGAGAAATTTGACTTAAAATATTTGTAATAAAAACAATCATCATGTGGAGGTTAAAATAGCACCTCCTATGCCTCTTATTATTGTATGGCTGTTTTAATATTACTGTAGGCCAGCTACAAGTGGCATGATTGCCAACTGCAGGCTAGCTACCTCACCAGATAGCCCAACTAAATAATAAGCTTGTCTCAGCTTAATGTACATGTGTTATTCTATATAGAGCAGAACAGCAGAAGGGATAGTATTTGCACAATAGCCATGTTTACTTGAAACATTACACCAGATTGAGTGGGCATTTTTTCACTTAAGTCTATGTATGCAGTCAAAATCACAGTAAATAATTTTTTTTTGTAATCAGCAAGATTATAACTGTAATAATCAATATGCTGGAATATTTTAAGCCAGTAGAAATATGTTTTGCTTTTCTGTTTTAAATAAAAGTAATAAAGATAATTTTATACCTTTTTGTTTAAACTCTGTTTAACAGTGTGATATCGTGAACCTATAGGTTGTTATACTGGGAGACTCATACTGGTCCATGCCCAGTCACAGAGAGATCTTCTGTCTTGTACAGGTAAGGGAACCATAACTCACGATAACTTCACAGAACCTCACTTGAAAAAAATCCAAGCTGTCCCTTTAATATCAACAAGCATGCTGTCAGATAAACAAAATGTTTCTCCTCTCCCATGAGCAGAATGTGTTTGGGTGTCCGTCAGTATTCAGACGCCACCTCTAGCTTCCACTCCAGGATTAAGTGTTTTGCAGCTCAACACAGTCAACGTCTGTGTAATGTGCGTGATCAGTGTGTCTGCGGAGGATAAGAATAAGCAGTAGGCGTGTGTTTTTTTTCTCTTCATCTTTATTTCTCCCTTTGTTTCTCTCCTTCTCTTTTTCTTTCTCTCCTCACGGTGGAGACACCACGGTGCCATCTGCTTTGCATTTGTTTAACAAAGATTTATTGTGAAGCAAGACACTAATCCAAAACACACACGCTCACACACATATCTCGCCTTCTTCCCGTCACAGGCCGCGAAGAGAGGGGGAAAAAAATAAGAAGTGAGGGATGTGGGATTGGAAACGCTTGGCGCTCTCTTTGTCAACTCTCACTCTGACGGGGAGGAGAGAGAACCGGCTGGCACACAGAGGTAGGAATGCCAATTACGGCCTCCTCTGCCTCCATGTGGCACACTCCAACACTCTGATTCTGTGCTGCAGTTATAAACTTGTCATACATGTGTTTATGGTGAGGTGGAAGCAAAAAAGTGTAGACTTTGAGCAAAGGCACACATATACACACACTAACACAGGAAAGATTAAATCAAAGCATGGAGAAATTGCTCATCTGTAGTTTCACAATGACAGGATTCACTTGTAATGTGGCGCAGAAGGTGTTACACACTTCAGCATCAAACGTGTTGCAGCAGGCAGGGATTATTGTCTCCTCGTGAACCAAAAGCAGGTCAAAGTGGCTCCCGAGAACAGCTCTCACAGTGTCAGCTCAGGAAGTAGGCCTTGTAGCTTGGCGTGTTACCTCTCTCTGTCCTGTCCAGATGAACCCTCGTATATGCTGACTCCTCCTGCCCTCTTTGTCACCCTCGTGCCAGGTAGAGAGGCAGGGTCCTTTAGGGCAGAGACTGAGTTGAAAAGGCCACCTCGGAAGCTTGGAAGGGCCCCTCAGACACGTCAGAGGGGTTAAGGGGTCCACTTAGAAGCAGAGGTGTAGAGCCTGTCGAACCTCCTCCCAAACACTCGTCAGCTTGTTCCCCCGCTCCATGAAAGGGCCGGGGGTCCCCATCTGCCAAATGGTACTACCAAGGCGTTCATCATTCCGGGGCTATACACACAAAGGAGGAACATATGAGCATGTGTTCTTATGTATATGCACTTGTACAATCACGTAAACACTCTTGGTCTGGGACATTAGGAACCCCATCCAGTGCCAGTGTTCAGTGCCAATGATTCCAACCTCAGGGTGAAGCCCTTGCCAGTTCACCTGCCAGGGATAGAAAAGCAGAGCACTTAGCACCCTCATCCCCCCACGCCCACTGCGTTACTTGGGGTCAAGGAGGCTTCACCCACTCTTCTCGTTGCCTCTTTCCCAAGCAACGCCCTGTGCCGCCCGTACTGCTCTCTCCGAGCGGATTGTGGTCTCAACGCTCCATTTGCAAGAGGTCGTTGTCAGCACCCTCTCATCTCATTTAAAGTGACATGTTAAAGGATACTTCCTTCCCATTAAATTGATATGTTTTTCTGTAAGTTAGGGAAATGTCATCAGCACAATGTTAAAACCTTTATTACTCCCTTGGAGAAAATGTCATTCATCTTAATATAAATTTGCACATGCTGATGCTAATTTCCTCAAATTTCAGGGGATTGAGACAAGTGCACCAACATATTAATTGTCAGAAACTTTATGTTTTGACTGAAGTAAAGATAATACATGTATTTTAGAGTCCAAAAGGCAAACAGTAGTCAAATGACGCCATGTGTTATTCTTTCTTTGCCAGAATTCATTATACCAGCTGCATCATTTACTGCCCTGAGAAAGAGTGCTCCCGATTCTTTTTAGTGTAATTTGTATGTTGATGCAAACTGCTACTTCTTGTGCAGCACTGTAATGATGAGAATAAAAGCCTGTGACCCAAAAGAAAGGGACATGATGGGGGAAGACGTCTGAGATGAGAAGAAAGATATCGACCCTGGGAAAGCAGGCAAACAGGGGGATGTGGCTACTTTTTCTCATGACCCCTTTGTTTGGAAAAAAAGTGAAGAAAGACACTCCGTTTTTCCGTTTCATCTTGGCAACAGCCAGGGCTTTGTAAACTCTTTAAACTCTTTTTTTATGTCCAGCCATGGTACCTGATCGGGACAGCCTCTTTTACAGTGTGTGTGTGATGAAATCTGGTTACTGGTGGAAGACATAAAATGACTCAGAAAACAGACTGAAAAGCATGGCATGCATTGTATTCAGTGCCTAAGTCGATAATTTGTAGAAACACCTTTCACTTGTTAAGAGTTGCAGGTATTTTGGGATATGTCTCTACCAGCTATGCATTTTTGTCCATTCTTCTTTGCAAAATAGCTGAAGCTCAGTCGGATTGGTTGGAGAGAGTCTGTGAACAACAATTGAATCTTGGTCTTGTTGACTTGGTTGACTTGGCTATTCTAACACACTTGATGTAAAGCATTTAATCGTAGCTCTGGCTGTAGGTTTAGGGTCACAACAGGCTCAGTCTTTTGCAAAGTTGAACACATTTTCCTTTCAGGATTTCCCTCTATTTAGATCCATCCATTTGCCTTTAACTCTCTCCAAATTCCCTACCCTGCCTCAAGAAAAGCACCCCCACAGTATGATGCTGCCAATACCATATTTCTTCCTGTAGATGTCCTGATCAGAGGGAGGTGAGGTGTTAGTAGTATGCCACAGTGCACTTTCTTACACGTTTACAGTGTCCCCTCATAGTTTCTGGGTTGTGTTTTTCGTTTCTTTTTTTTCTCTGGTAACGCTTCCATATACGTCAGCATATAAATCAGATTTGCAGAGTGCACAGGACGTGTTGTCCTGTTGACAGATTCTCCCGCCTAAGCTGTGGATCTTTGCAACTCTCCCAGGGTTACCTTGGGCCTCCTGGCTGTTGGGTAATGACCTTGCCGGGCCCATCATTTTAGGTGGATGACCATGTTTTGAATGATGCTCTGTGAGATGTTTAAAGGATGGGACATTGCTTTATAATCTAACCCTTTTTTTTATTCTCCACATTGCTTTCCCTGAACTGCATGCTGTGTTCATTGGTGTTCATGAATCTGCTTCTTCTTCCTTTCACAATACAGCTTGATATATAATGACATTAAATTACACACAGAGGTGAGGTTTGTGTTACCTATTAGGTGACATCCGAAGGCTAAAGATATCAGAGTACAGTTGGGATGCTGAATATAAATGCATCCCATGCTTTTCAGATATTTATTTGTAAAACACCATGTATCCTTTTAATTCTACAGTTATGTGCTAATTTGTTTGGGTGTATCACAAAATTCCTTATAAAATACACTGTTTTTGGCTGCAACATGACAAATTGAAAAATGTTCAAGGGTATGAATAATTTTTCAAAGCACTGTAATGAAACACAATTACGCTTCTCGTTTGCAGGATGTTGCTGAAATTTTTTCTTCCTGTAGATCATTAGAAGATCAAGCAATGCTTCTGAAGGAAGCCATCCCTGTCATCTTTCAACACCGAAGCAGCTGTTGAACTTTGCCAGCAACATCTGTCCTCCAGCCTGTGTTCAGTTACCATGGTAACCAACTTTTGCACTGGCCACCAGTTGGTGGTAGTTTCCCTTTCTTCCAGTACTGTATCTGGTTTTGACCACAGCATCAGCATATAGGTTTCACAGAGGATTCGTGGCTTTGTTACCGTGACAAAGATTAGCTGTGAGCACTTCCAATATATCTCAGAGATTTATGAGCCAGTGAAAAACAAAAACACAGCAGTAACTTTTTTTATAGGTGTATATAATGTGTGTGTACCTAGCAGCTGTAAATAATGCAGGCAGTTATCCAGAGGACGAACTTTAGCAAGAAGGAAGCAGTGTACATGTGTCACCAAGTTATTTCTGATCATCTACTGTAACGACTTTTTAGCAAATAGCAGTTTGAACCGCACCTAACTGGTGCTAAAATACAATTTCTGTCTTTTCCTTGGTATTTTTCAAAGATTAATATAAAGAAATGGACACAAATTGTGTCTTTGTGACAGGCTTCTGGTAAAGCTCCGATTTGAACTGGTTCTTTGCTGAGTTATTAAATTATTAAATATGTAGAATTTACACCAGTTCATCTCTAGAATTTTGGAGGGTATTAATGCCTGAATGATTTATAGGTCAAAGCGAATTAACAAACATAAACACCTTAGAAATCATTACTTTTTTTTTTGGTCCCTTTTCAAAGTGAAAAGTAGTTGTAGTTGGTATCGCCATCTCTGCAAGACTGCCAGATCATTATCAAAATACTTCAGTTCAGTGACAGACGTTTTTTTTACCTTAATACGGAGCCAGGTGTTGTCTTGTTTTTCCATCAGCTATGCTAAGATATACTGTATGGTGCTGTATCTCCTCTATTATAGGACAGTAACACAGCATTAAAGCATCCCCCTGAAATGTATCAAGGCGAGTGTGTACCGGTGCTGCTGTTGCTTGAAAAAGATGATAAAGTGCATTTGAATTTATGCTTGACTTACTTGTGTGAGTCAGCCGGGTCATTCAGTATACACGAGTATACTCATGGGAGTAAGTGTGACAGGCCTCTGTGTGGGGGTCCGCCGGCTGAGAAGGGCAGACTGTGGATGGTGATTGCCGTTGGGAGGACGGCATTGTCGTGGCAGGTGGAGCTGTGCTGACGAACCGGAACTGTCTTTCAGCAGGTAAGATGTCAGATAGATGCCCGTCTGGCCGGAGAGGGCCAGCAGCCATCTTTTTGTTTGCCATTTTTCTTTTGCTTTGATCTCCTACAGATCTCGGATGGAGGCTGGGTAGCTATTTAAATCACATCCTGCAGAGCTGAGAAAAAGCAGACACATTACAATTGATGTAGTTCCACCGCACGCAGCTATGACATGTTGACGTGTTGGCCAAAGTAGACATGGGATGTACATCCTGTGTTTGGTCTCGTTAATTACATCGAAGATGTTTGCGTCCGGTTTAATGGAGTTGCAGATGGTGGTCCCCTAGGAACTTGAATGACTTCACTGTGTTTGCAGTGTCATCTGAGTGTGTGGGTTCCTGTGGACGTCAATCCTCACCTCCTCCATCTGGACAGTATTAAGTTGGAGGTTGCTGATTGCACAACTAGATGGCATTCAGGCACTCCCACCCCTTTTTGTGTTCAGAGCTTTTATTATAGATTATCCATCCAATTTTAGCAGCTTGTCTGAGTATAAATAAAAAGCAGCATTATGACAAGCAGATGAGAACCTCTGGATATCCTTGCAAACTGTAAAGATATGTGTTATTCATTATCGCCGTCCAGATGGATACAGCAAAATCCATTCAAGTATTTTCTGAACTGTGTGGAATTCTTTGTAAATATATATACCGGTGTGTGTGTGTATGTATGTGTGTATATATATATATATATATATATATATATATATATATATATATATATATATATATATATATATATAATATGCTAACCAGTGGTGTGTTTTAATAACACTAACAAATGTACACTGACAGTAAAAACACAGATGGGTAATAAAATATGGATTTCCACTGCAGGAATTCACCCAAAAGATTATAAAAAGCATGCTGAGGAAAAGAAGTCATTCTGCTTTGTGTGTATTGGGTCAGTGGCATCACAAGAGGCACAATAATTTAGCTGGTATGCTGGCGTTAGCAAAGGCTTTGATTCCGACCTAAAGTCTAAACCTGTTGAGTTGCAGGAACATCCAGCTTTCTTATGTTTTTAAGCCTGAGTTTGACTCCAATGACCCCTGAGCCATGATGGATTCTGTCGTGAAGGGCACAGCTAAAGTAAAGCGATAAGGGCAAAATTTGTCTTCAAAACTTTAGCTGATACAAATCCCTGTTTATTCCTTTATATGTGAATTACCCCATCTGACCAGTGACCGTGCGTATTCGCTGCTCAATCCTAATGGAGTGTGTCAACCAGAAATGGTTGATAACAAAATGTTCCAAATGAACTCAAAATGACTGCAGATGAAGCTTAAAATCTGTCAATTCCAGTCTACCCAGGTCTCAGTGTGCTCTATGTTTGGCTGTTTTTTTTTTTTTTTTTCAGAAATCCATGTAGTGTTCACACTCTCCCATGAATTTCTACAACAGTCTAGTTAGTAGCTTCAAAGGAGATTTAGGTAGTTTTAAAAAACTCAGCACTACATCTGGCACGAATTGGATTCATGGATTTACAATGGTTAGATGTTTGACACCTGTTATTCAGCATTCCTCTACATTAGCTGATTAAAACCTGTCAAGACATGTATTTTTAACCACTTTGTACTTTGCTTTAGTATTTGTAATTGCTGTCCTTTGTTCAGGACAAGGATTGCTTGCTTTATAAAGTGAAAGAATACAGCTGCAGCTAATTGTTCTTGTATGTTATGTAAGATGCTATAGTATTGTTAGAAAATGTGGCTGTATAAACTGTGACTTTATGAAACACCAGGTAAGAAGGAATTCACTCTGACAAATGCAAACAGAGCTGTATATTTTCCCTAATCCACAGTCAAATTAACAATGTATCCAAACTGCTTTGAATTTGTCTGCAAAGATGTTACAACTTTCTTTCTTTCATATCCATTTTTGTCACTCGATCCAAGCCTCGGGGAAAACAGAAGATGCACAAAGATTATT
The DNA here is from genome assembly GCA_036173005.1 of Crenichthys baileyi. Lineage (NCBI taxonomy): Eukaryota > Metazoa > Chordata > Actinopteri > Cyprinodontiformes > Goodeidae > Crenichthys > Crenichthys baileyi. The sequence goes on along the minus strand of JAHHUM010002935.1, from coordinate 197,798 downwards.
AACCTGACACGAACTTCTAAACTCTAAAAGATGGAGGAAGAGGAAAAGACTTATTCTTCCAGAAAACCCTTCTCTGCAATACAGTGCATTAGGAAAGTATTTATACTCCGTGAACCTTTCCAAATTTTGCTATGTTACAACCACAGCATTTTTATTTGGATTTTCCTTCACTGACCAACACAAAGAAGAACACCATGGCAAAATGGGAGAAAAAGTGTACATTTCTCCTTGGCGTTTATTTTTATTCAGCCCTACTTTACTCTGATACATCTAAATACGGTCCAATGCAATCAGTTGTCTTCAGAAGTCACTCAATTCATTGCCAGGTGTTCACAAGGGTTCTTGTTGAAAGAAAGCCATAAGAGGTTCTGTTAGCAGTTTACCATAAGCCAATACTAACACTGCACATCACCCCGAACACATCATATTCTCAGTTGAATATATTGGGGGCAGCATCAGGCTGAGGGGATGGTTTTCGTTAGCAGGGACAGGGAGGCTGGTCAGAGTTGATGGAAAAAATGAAGTGAGCTAAACTACAGGGCCATCCTGGGAGTAAGCCCTGTACACCTGGTTTATGCCTGCTGATTCAGTCTTCACAAGTGCCGTCTTGTAGCAAATGTGCAGCGCCAGCACGCAGTCTGTCAAGATAGGGCATATTCTTTGGTTTTGACAGGTCGAGCACATCCCCATTTTTGTTACTATACATTATTGGGCCTCACCATTCAGGAAGAGCAGCAAGGTAAATTCTGAATGTGTGATTGTTTTTACAAGCCCAGTTTAATATAAACACAGGGAGAATGTGCATTGCAAAATGTTCCATACACTTCCACAAAATGCCTACAAGAAACAGAGTCAAACTGAGCCGTTAGAGTTGAATAGGAATATACTTTCGCAATACATTCTTCTTGAGCCACCAATTGTTGAGATAAGACAGGTGGCATCTGCAGTGGCATCTACTGTTTAATATTAGAACTGCAGTGAGTGTTGTGCACCTCTAGCGAATGTTTAAACTTCAAAAGGATGTTCCTCATATCGGAATTCTCTGGAGATATCTGGCATGTGAAGGTATACCTGAGCTATTATTAGGAGTCTACCAGTCAGTTATATCCCTCACACTAATCACACTACAAATCCCATACTGCACCACAACAGCTACTCATACCTCTTGGCATGGATGCACAGAAGCTACGTTTATGGGAGGGTCGTGCGTGTTCAGTGTTAAGCTCACAGGGAGCTTCTGTGTTTTGAAGCGTAAAATATAATATACAACCATTCTGGTATCCATTTTCTATTGACACGGAGAGCCCCAGCAAACAATCAGATAGAGCCTATAGAACTACACTGTAACAGCACATTCAAGGCAGAGTATGACTCTGTGGGTTCCACACAGCTTTACCCTTGCATCCCTGTTACAGCGCCCCAACTGCACCTCCACCTGCTTGAATGTTAGGTAGCCACATACCTATGTGAGCAGATATTCACTGGGTTGAAGAGGAACAAGAAGCCATGCTGCTGATGCATACCTGTGAAGTATTTTCAGTTTCCAAAGATCAAAACCTAAAACCAAACACTATTGGAGTTCTTAATGAGAAGCAATGCCAAGCAATACACCTTTCTACAAATTAAGTTATTGTGTTTTTGCTTTTTCTTTGCAAAAAATTTAAAGGGCCAAAACATGATATTTTTCACCAGCTAAAGTTACCTGTGTGACTTTAGCTCACCTGTGTGTAATTTAATGCCAATGTAAATGATAAAGTTTTCACCAGCTTTTCTATGTATATTTCTATTATTTTTCTGTCAGGAGCACAGGTAAAAAAAATTATAATGTTGGATATGCACACATTTTGTTTGTTTATGTTTTTTGTGTCAGTGCGAAAAAATATATTGGCCCAGCTGTTCAAAGTCAGATTTCTGATTATAAGATGGCTACTTTTTATCAATAAACAGTTTTTGGCCATTGATGTAGTCCACGTTTAGGCTTTTGGCCCCTTCTGTGATTGAGTTTGACACTACCACTTTAGAGGCTTCAAAAGTCCTGGAACTGGGATGGAGGTTTACCTTCCAACATGACATTAAACAAATAGCCAGAAATCAAAAACTAAAATCTAAACAGTCTAAATCCAATTAAGAATCTGTACCAAGACATGAAAATGAATGTTCACAGATCCTCAGAATCCAAACTGAGCTCAATCCATTTCACTAAAAAAACTGGGAAAAGATTTCAGTGTTTAGATGTGCAAACCTGACATACCCCAAAAGACTTATGCGAAAGGTGTTTCTACTAAGTACTGACTTACGGAGGGTGGAATACATATGCATGCCACGCCTTTCAGATCTTTATTTCTAAAAAATGTATAAACGATGTAATAATTTCTTTCCTTTTCACAATTAGTCACTACTTTTTGTTTATCTGTCACGTAAAAGCCTGATAAAATACACTGAAGGTTGTGGTTGTAATGTGGCACTAATTCTTTACCACATACAGGACAAAGAAGCAAAGAGGAGAGCTGAGACAGGACATCAGGATGGCCCCGGCAACAGGCCTGGCTGAGTGCTGAGCAGAGCTCATTACCTCTCAGTCCTCATTCATCTCTGCTTACAAAAAACTGACAGAAATGCACATGTGGTTATATACAACACATGGACGCACAACCACTACGCACACACCTAATTAAGACAACAGCAATATAATACAGGTCCAAAGGGAGACGGCCTGCACAGCATCCAGTTTTATGCATCATGTTGTCTATAATATTCACATCCACTGCTCCCCCAGTGCTCCTTTCTCTTGTTGTCTTTCCCCCCTTATTTTCCACCTCCTGTTTGAGATTTACTTTCCTCTCATTGCTGCCTCTCCCACCAGCTCTCCCTTCCACTAATTTACCCTCCGACCTGCTGCTTTTGCCGTGTACAATTACAAAGGGGAGTGCTAAGTAATGCGCTCTAACAATGCTCAAGCTGAGAAGGTATGTCAGAAATAATTACTTCCCGCAGAATGAGTTATAGTCGTCACAAGTTGTGTATAAATACTTACTGTTGTTCTGTCTAGCTTTCAATTCCTGAAGCAATGTGATTCCCTCCAGATACTTAGTAACTCGTTTGTTTTTTTGAGTGAATTTATCACTGGTAAAAACGAGGAAACAGGGAAAACATGAATGTCGGTGCATATGAGTTACTACATATTTGGGCTACAGTGCAAAATGAATCCAACTCTGTAGAAAAACTTAGAGTACGAAATGTTTTCTTTTAGTATAGTAACAGTACGTTTAGGTAAAAGTGAACATGCACAAAAAAACTTAAAAAGCAATGAAGAGGGGTTGTGTGTGACGACACATCTCTTCAAAGTGAATCAAATTCCAATCTTAGATTGCCTCCTTGGATAATGTGGAAATATTAGAGAAGCCTTGATCTAAAATGGAGCATGGAAATGAAGTGGCAGAGGGAGCCCTGAGGACAGGCAGCAGATCCAGCGCTAGGCCAGACATACATACCTCTGGGAGGCTGCAAGCGCAGCCTGCCTCTCCTATGTAAATGTCCCATTCCACACATTAGTCATACTGCCTTCACCATGCGCTAAAGTGTGTCTCGCCCATCAAACTGTGCCTGCCTCCATGAAGATCCCTCGAATGTTCCACAGATAAACCCCAGAGGCCTTTCTTTACCCCTCCACCACCAGACCACAGAGCTGTTGATTGGTTAGACACTCCAGGTAAATGGTAGAAATTCTAATGGGGGAACATGGAAGCTGGTGTCAGGGAATTTCTGATCTAGAGAGCTGATAATATCGGTGGAAATACCTCTAGATAAAGATTGTCTGTCCATTTCCATCTAATTTTCACCAATGTGATTTTCTTCACAAATACTACAACAAGTGATTGTAAGAAATGTCAGCAAAAGTTCAAATAAATCTTTAAAAATAGATTGGAAAATTAAAGTTAAATCTATATCTTGGGTTGGGAACTGATTAGAATTCAAGCTGTTGTCAAACTGTTTCCTGTCTTTCTATGTTACCATATGTGGCGTACCACATAAGTTACATGGGTCTAAACAGGAGGGAATGAAAGGGATTTTCTGAAACATCAAGTCTCTGAAGTATGTGTGTAACTTTTGATGCAGACCCATTCTGAACAGTGGGATCAATGTTGTGAAATTCAGTGTTTTGCTGCATCAAAACAGAGTGCATTACTTTGGACCTTAAAGTTCTATGTTTTACTTACAGATCTAAGGATCAACTGGTCATCTGGAAAGGAAATATCGATGATCTGAGTGCCCCCAAGTGGTCAGATAATTATTAGACAAATAATCAGAAAGTAAGCCCTACTTTTAGTTTCAAGCATCCATCATACCATGGTGAGTGAATGATTATCAGTGCAGAGAGTTTAGTAAAGCATGAGATTAGGTGATGTTGTTATGTGGTCATTTCTGCCATATTAAATCAAAGTTGCATCAATTCTGTAGCAGTGGTGCCCATGTGCGGTATACATGGCATATGAAAGCTGGAATGTTAATGAATAGCAATTTTTTCATCATGTATGAGCAATCTGGCAGCCTGGCTTTGCTAGTGATCTAACTGAGTATGCTACAGTCACAGTTTTCTGTGGTTCAAATGTACTCTCAGTCACAGTGTTTGAAATTACATGTTGTGAATCATGTGAGCCATGAGCCGACAAATCAGCCCTCTTAGTTCTTAAAGCCCTTTGAGCTCAAACCTTATGGCGAGGCCTCTCTGTGAAGCTCTGGCCCAGCCGTCAGTCTCAGCTTTTTCCTGCTTCCCCTTCCAGATCTGAGTAAAGAGTTCTGGGATAAAGTCATTATTTCTATGATTAATCAGTCTCTGGTTTTATGAACGATTAAAACCTATATTCGCCTTTGAGTGGGTGGGGTGCAGCTGATGAAGCTGATAGCATAAGTTCACTGCACATTCAGATCATTTTGTTTAGTTTTCATTGCTTCATCTGTTGAAATAATGGGAAAATTGTGTAGTGCGTTGGTGGCTTTTTTTGTAGTCACAGGTGTTTGAATAATTTTTAGCTTTACATGCTTCACAAAAATCTACCTCACATTTTTGGAGAATAAAGCAAGAAGAGATACGTTTTCATTTCCAAACGATTGACATCTATGATTGTGTGCAATGGGAGACAGATTGCAGACCACAGAGAACCAGTATCTACACTGAAAACATTTTTTTTTTTGTGCTTTCCTTTCATTCTCTTGTTTTTGTTTACACATGTTTCAGGTGTTTTTTTCTGATATTTGTATTTTAACTGTTTAAAGGACATCAATAAGTAAATGTGATGAGGTTTCACACATGCTTTAAAAGGGTGCTCCCACAACCACACGAACCTGTGGATGTAAAAGCTTTCACACGTTCATAGAACAACAGACATGGAGGCTATACATGGACTGACTCCTTAATCAAAGCTCTAAAAACTTTGAATTACCTTTTGATAGCAAGTGAAGCTGCGGAATTTTGAATATTCCAAATTATAAACTTTCCATGGTCAGCATTTGAATTTATGGGAGTTAAAATGAAAGTCAGCTTTCATTAAATCAAACTATATCATGTCCAAACATAAATATGAACATTCTGTTTTGCTGTACTCAGACATCCAAAATACTATAATTCAAAAACATTATTTTTTCAGCAGATTTATTTGTCACAGCAGCTAGCATAGATACATTTATGAGCACTTGCATGGAATTTGGTTGTTTTGGTCAGGATTATGCTGAAATATAACTATTACTACATTTAAAATCATTGTTAAGGGCTGACCTACGTGCTTTAACTTCCAGGTTTATTCTCTTAAATTCAGATTTAATTACAATAAATTTCTATTAATTCCTCTCAAAATGTTCTGAGTTTGACATTTCCTAGAATTATGCTCCTCTAATATTGAATGAGCTGTTACCACTCGCTTATTAATAGCTCAACTAATGCTACACCCAAAATGCACTCTTTACAATAAGTATCTGCCTAACAATTTCCAGCAGGCAGAATTTAGCAGATTAAATACATAACAGATCAAGAAAATCTGAACTCCTGCTTTTCTAGCCTCTTGTTACAACTAGTTGTGCTGCAGGGCCAATGCTGGTGTGACAAGGCATTCCATTTGACATGCAGAGGCTTGTCAAAATACTCATCTACTCACTACATCCCACCTCCCTCTCTTTTTTAACTTGTCCTTTGGTACGTGTTTATTTATTGGATTTGACAGCAATAAACCCTTTTCCGGTTCTCGACCGGAAAAGGGTGGCTTGTCCTCTTTAGGTTGGAGGGGAGTTCCTGCTTCAAGAGTTTAAGTATCTCTGGGTCTTGTTCACGAGTAGGGGAAGAATGGAGCGGGAGATCGACAGACGGATCGGTGCGGCTGCCGCGGTAATGAGGGCACTGTGCTGGTCCGTTGTGGTGAAGAGAGAGCTGAGCCGAAAAGCGAAGCTCTCGATTTACTGGTCGGTCTACGTTCCTACCCTCACCTATGGCCATGACCTTTGGGTCATGACCGAAAGAACGAGATCCCGGATACAAGCGGCTGAAATTAGCTTCCTTCGTAGGGTGGCCGGGCACTCCCTTAGAGATAGGGTGAGGAGCTCGGCCATCTGGGAGGGGCTCGGAGTAGAGCCGCTGCTCCTCCACATCGAGAGGAGCCAGTTGAGGTGGCTCGGGCATCTATACCGGATGCCTCCTGGACGCCTTCGTCGGGAGGTGTTCCAGGCACGGCCCACCGAGGAGAGGCCCAGGACACGGCCCAGGACATGCTGGAGGGACTATGTCTCTCGGCTGGCCTGGGAATGCCTTGGGCTCCCCCCGGAGGAGCTGGAGGAGGTGTCTGGGGAGAGGGACATCTGGGCGACTCTGCTGAGTCTGCTGCCCCTGAGACCATGCCCCGGATAAAGCGGAAGACGACGAGTACGAGTACGAATTTAAAAACAGCTCTCCTACATATTTTGTTAATAATCGTGGAAAACCTGTCATGTATGCTAAGGAGAGCCACTAAACACGATGTAATACACAGTTTAGTAAACAAGGGGGTTCCTAATTAGTGTTACGTTTTGTATTTATATTTTCAACGCAGTGTATATTTTCTGTTTCTATACATCCAAAAGCCCAAAAAGGTACAACTGCAAATTAGCTTAGGCTATAAATCCTATAAATCCTATTGTTGGGAATACTACAGGGTGGGCCATTTATATGGATACACCTTAATAAAATGGGAATGGTTGGTCATATTAAGTTCCTATTTGTGGCACATTAGTATATGTGAGGGGGGAAATTTCACAAGAAAAACAATGGTGTGCTTGGTTTTAACATAACTTTATTCTTTCATGAGTTATTTACAAGTTTCTCTTTGTTTACAGCCATTGACATGTCGCTGAGGTTAACAAAGGTAGTGGGGCCATTCTTCATCAATGGAAACCTCAAGGCCACTGGACATGCGAAATTGCTACATGAAGATGTGTTTCCCTCTTTATGCACTGAAGCTGGCATGTTCCCTGAGTTTTTCCAGCAAGATGGTGCACCACCACATTATGGGTGTCAGGTCCGAGCATTCCTAGATGAACAGTTTCCTGGAAAGGGGATTGGTCGTTGTGGGCCAGTTGAATGGCCCCCAAGGTCTCCCAATCTGACCCCCTTAGACTTGTATCTTTGGGGTCATCTGAAGGCAATTGTCTATGCTGTGAAGATACAAGATGTGCAGCACCTGAGACTACGGATACTGGAAGCCTGTGCTAGCATTTCTCCTGCGGTGTTGCTATCAGTGTGTGAAGAGTGGGAGAAGAGGGTTGCATTGACAATCCAACACAATGGGCAGCACACTGAACACATTTTATAAGTGCTCAGAAACTTGTAAATAATTCATGAAAGAATAAAGTTATGTTAAAACAAAGCACACCATTGTTTTTCTTGTGAAATTCTCAATAGGTTTGATGTGTCACATGACCATCTTCCTATTGAAAAAACAAAAGTTGTATTCAAAATGGCCGACTTCAAAATGGCCACCATGGCCACCATCCATCTTGAAAAGTTTCCCCCTCACATATACTAATGTGCTACAAACAGGAAGTTAATATGACCAACCATTCCCATTTTATTAAGGTGTATCCATATAAATGGCCCACCCTGTACTTTATTAAAATATTGCTATTTCGTTTGGCTCATTGAACATAAAATCAGTTATTGGTGACCATGGAACACTTACTAAGACATAAACTGTTTAAATTCTATGACCTAGCTTGGCTTTTTCATCTGGTTTTAAAACAGCTCTCAGAAATATTAAGTTAAACATTTTAATTTCACTTTTACAAAATCGTTCCTACATTTTATGGTCACCAGTATTGCTAACCTACCCTCTTTGGCCTTTAGGTTAGGGGTTGAATAAGGCTCATATCAGTATGGGTTATAAGCGTGCTAGAATACCCTGACAGCAAAAGTAACACAACCATGTCCTGTGGGCCCTTTTAGATACAATGTGACAAGGGTGCCTGACGCTCTGTATTGAAGAAAGTGCAGCTGATATTGTTAGATGTCTGAACTCCCTAAATTATTTGACATGTTTCCATTTGTCCTTCTGAAAGAGGCTAACCTACAACTCATCAAGTGTGTTTCAACAGTCACTCTTTTTGTAAGACATTTCCTTTACTTTGTTCTTCCTGTGCACCCTTATAGCTTTTTATCAACAGTTCCAGATTTGATGAGTAAACAACCCAGTTGTCTTGTTAGCAGATTTGCCCACCTGAACTGTGAATCTCTGCAGGTACTCCGGAGTTACCACGGATCTGGCTGCTACGATACTTAATACTCTCCTTGCTCATCCTCTCAGTTTAGGTGGACGGGCATGTCTTTGTGGTTTTGCAGCTATGTAATTCATTCCATTGTATGCAAAATGCTGTTTGTTAAGTTAAGTTTATATATCAGAATCAGAATCAGAATCTTTATTCACAAGTTTGTCCATACAAACAAGGAATTTGACTCCGGTACACTTTGCTCTTTGGGTTTTGTTTATACACATATATAAATAAAAAGGTGCATTTGAAACATCTGTATGCTGTTTTTGGTATTCTATTAGATGTTCAACAGAAAAACAGCCTGGGGGAAGACACTGTCTCTGTGGCGGCTAGTTTTTGTGAACAGTGCTCTGTAGCGGCGGCCTGAAGGTAAAACTCTGAACAGTTTATATGCAGGGTGTGTGGGGTCTGCAGAGATTTTAGCAGATCTTTTCCTGACCCTAGACCTGTATAAGTCCTGGATGGAGGGAAGGTCAGCCCTGATTATTCTCTCTGCAGACCTGATTATTCTTTGCAATCTGGACCTGTCCTGTTTTGTGGATGAACATAACCACACTGAGATAGATGAAGACAGGTCTGACTGTATGATGGCAGTGTAGAAGATGACCAGCAGCTCCTGTGGAAGGTTGAACTTCTTGAGTTACCTCAGGAAGTACAGTCTCTGCTGGGCCTTCTTTCGAACAGTGTCTATGTGTGAAGACCATCTCAGGTCCTCTGAGATGGTGGTTCCTAAGAACCTGAAGCGGTCCACAGCCGACACAGTGTTGTTGAGGATGGTGAGGGGGGTGTATGGCGGTGGTGCTCTCCGAAAGTCCACCACCCTTTCCACAGTCTTGATTGGGTTCAGTTCCAGGTAATTCTGACCCCAACAGTGGACCAGCCGATGCACCTCCTGTCTGTATGCGGACTCATCACCGTCCTGGATCAGTCCAATGACAGTGGTGTCGTCTGCAAACTTAAGGAGTTTCACGGACGAGTCCGATGAGGTGCAGTCATTTGTGTAGAGGGACAAGAGGAGCGGGGAGAGAACACACCCCTGGGGGGCACCAGTACTTGTTGATCTGGTTCGGGAGAAGATGCTCCCCAGTCTCACCTGCTGCTGTCGGTCCGTCAGGAAGCTGTTGATCCACTGACAGGTGGAGGCTGGGATGTTGAGCTGGGTGAGCTTCTGGTGTGCTTCTGGTGATGTCTGGTATGATGGTGTTGAAGGCCGAGCTGAAGTCTACAAACAGGATCCTGGCGTACGTCCCTGGACTGTCGAGGTGTTGCAGGATGAAGTGCAGGCCCAAGTTGACAGCATCATCTGCCAACCTGTTTGCTCGGTAAGCAAACTGCAGGGAGTCCAGCAGGGGGCCTGTGATGTCTTTCAGGTGCTTCAACACCAGCCGCTCAAAGGATTTCATGACCACAGACGTCAGAGGCTACGGGCCTGTAGTCATTTAATCCTAGGATGGTGGGTTTCTTGGGCACCGGGATGATGGTGGATCGTTTGAAGCAGGAGGGGACCTCACACGTCTCCAGTGACTTGTTGAAGATCCAGGTGAAGATCGGGGCTAGTTGATGTGCACAGGCTTTCAGGCGTGATGGGGAGACATTATCAGGTCCTCCAGCTTTCTTTGTTTTCATGCGCTGAAAGAGCCTATTTACATCTTCCTCAGGGATCTTTAGTGCAGGCATAGGATCTGAAGGTAGGGGGTTGGTTACTTTATGGGAGGAATTTGTTCCTGAATGAGATGTGGAGGAGACGGTTTGAGGTGTGAACGGCTTCTTTTCATGTCTGCAGTAGAAGCCATTCAGACGGTTGGCCAGGTGAGGACTTTGTTCAGGAAGGTTGGGGGGCTCCTGTAGGCAGTCAGGTTTCTCATACCAGTCCATACAGCTGAAGTGTCACCAGTGGAAAGGCTGTTCTTCAGCTTCTCACTGTAGCTTCTCTTGGCTGCTTTGATCTCCTTTGTTAGTCTGTTCCTGGCCTGCCTGTACCGCACCCAATCACCACTGCTGTGAGCTTCTACCTTGTCCCTGCGCAGATTCCTGAGATGTGGAGTGATATGTATAACATTCTGGAAAAGTTTACTGCAGGGTCAGGATATAAAACCAGGAAGTACATTACACCACAAACTGTAATGTTTTTTAATGTAGTTTTATGTGCCTGATCAACACAATTTAGAGCATAATTGAAATTGGTTGAAGCTAAATACAGGGCAAACATGTTAGAGGCTGCACAATACTTGAGACTGGGGTTCAACAACACTAAACATACAGTACATGAAAAGCTAGAATGGAATTTGATTAAAGCATATTCATTTGTTAGAATAGCCTAGTCAAATTCCCGACCTAAATCTAATTGAGAATTTGTGGCAAGATTTAAAACCTCCGCTCACAGATCTTTTCCATCCAATCTGATAGGGCTATTTTGCGAAGAAGAATAGCCAAACATGTTTGTCTCTATATTGTCGAAAACATGAAGCTGCAATAACAGCAAAAGGTGGTTTTACATAGTGATTTAGGAGCTGAATGCAATTGCACGCCACAGTTTTTAGATTTTTATTTGTAAAAGATTTTGAAAAGCAAATATTGTCCTTCCATTTCACTGTTATATGGTACTTTGTGCAGGTCTATTGCATAAAATCTCAGTATAATACAATGAAGTTTATGGTTGTAACAACACAAAAAGTGGAAAAAATCAAGGGATTTGAATTATTAAACAAAGAACTGGAGGACTACAATTTCTAAACAGGTGAAGTATTGCATTCTTTTTGATAGTGCTGCTCTTTCACAGGAACAGCAACCCATATAGCTGGCATTTTCTGCAGTTTTCACTTGTGTTCCAGAACTGTAAGTGGAGTGTAACATTGTTGTTATTTTTACATAGTATTTGTGCAAAGCTTTTTTCTTCCAACCCATATGACCTTTTTTCCACTCTCTTGCTCCCTGGTTCTAAAATGTCAATAATATTCATCGCAGGTTAATCTCCCAGCAATGGAAACATGAAACACTTCATCCTCAGCTGCATATGTTCCACACCCGGGGTCGATTTACTGTATGTCAGGGGCGGTATTAGCATTCATATTAGCCGCCTCTCCCATGTATGATATCCGTCATTGCCAGGGCCTTTAGCGCACCAGCACAGTTCAGGGATCCTTATCTCATGAGCCATAAATTAGGGCACGAATTCCCTCCGAAACATCACAGGCGAAAGATGGAGGATGGAGTCATTGTGCTTGCTTGGTGTTTTGACACTGTAATGACACATGTTTTACAATCAGCCCCTTTCCTCTTTTTTTTTATTCAGAAGGAGTGAACCTGTCCACTCCTTGCTGGAGAGAAATGGGCCTCTTGAACATTACCACCTCCTCCCATGGGAGACATAAATGAGATTGAAGTGACAGGGAGAGACTACAAAAAGCAGAAGAAAGCAGGACAGAACAGTCTAAAAGGATAAGGAAAAGGAAAAGGAAAAGAGCATGTGAGTGGACAGTGGGATTTTTTGATCTGTAGCTGTATGGCTCACTGCCCAGGGCAACACACTCTAGTGGGAGTCCAAAAAAACTATGATCTCTCAGTTGAGCCTCAGACTAGTTTTTTATGTTTTTTACTTATTTACATGTCCAGTCAAAGAAGAATGGATGCCCCCAGTGTTCTGATGGTAGGTGCTGTAAGATAAATATGGCAGAACACCACAGGTACATATTTGGCTCTGAAGGTGGCATAATTCACAGATTGAAGGATTGTGAATTATCTTACAGATCTACACAAGATCCAGACAAGATCTGATTATATCCAATTCAAAATCTAAATTATTTTGACTGCTCAAAGCTGAACTGTATGATGTAAACTGAAATTAGATTTTTTTAAGACAAATTTTAAATGTATGAATATCAAAATCAGCTTTATTAAGGGAATTTCACTTCGGTTTCACATGCTCACAGCTCACTGACCTTAAATTTAAATATATTTGCTTTAGAGCAATTAAAATATAAGATAAAACAAACAGCATTGACCTATAGTTGTTTGTAAACCCAATGTTTTTCCTATTCTTTGTTCTTATTTTCTTTTTTTTAACAGCAGGTTTTAATAGTGCAATTTGCTTTTGCAGGCTGTAAGGTGTTCATTTTGTTCTTTGGAGAGACAGCATGGGGGAAGAAACTGTCACTGTGGCAGCTCGTTTTTGCAAATAGAGCATTGTAACGTTGACCTGAAGGTAGAAGTCTGAGCAGTTTGTGCTCAGAAAGGTGTGGGGTTTGCAGAGATGTTAGCTGCCCTTTTCCTGACCCTAGACGTGTGCATGTCTTGGATGGAAGGAAGGTCAGTCTTTATGATTGTTTGTTGCATTCTGGCCCTGTACTATTTTGTGGCTGAGCCAAACCACACAGTGATCAATGTGTAGAGGACAGACTGAATAATATCAGTGTAGAAGACCAGCAGTTCCTGTGGAAGGTTGTACTTCCACAGTACAGTACAGTCTCTACTGGGCCTTCATCCAAACATTGCCTATGTGTGAGGACCATCTAAGGTCCCAAAAAGGGTGGTCGCTAGGAACCAGAAGTGACCCACAGTAGACACAGAGTTGTTGAGGGTGATAAGGGGACGGGTTGTGGGTGGTGTTCTCCCAGTCCACTATCATCCCCACTGTCTTGAGTGTGTTAAGCTCCAGGTTTTTCTGACCACACCAGAGGACCAACTGATCCACCTTCTGTCCGTATGCAGACTCAGCATCGTCCTGGATCAGACAGTTGTGTCATCTGGGAACATAAGGAGTTTCACAAATAGGTCAACTTAGGTGCAGTTGGAATATTTAGGACCTGGATGAGTTGAATCTTTTTTTACAAATAAGCAGCAAAAACATGTGTTGTGTTCATTTGTATTCAGCCCCCCTGCGTCAATAGTTTGTGGAACCACTTTTTGCTGCAGTTTATCAAAGTTTGTGGCTGTAATGTGCCACAAATGAGAAAAAGTTCAAATGTATTAATACATTTAACCCCATACAGCACCCTCAGGACATTGATGCGGATTTTGCTTTTTAGACCTAAAACTAATTTATATATTTTACAAAGATAAACTGAATAACTAAACAAAAAAATTGCAAATGATGATTTTATGTTATGGGGAAAAAACCTATCCAAACCAACTGGCCATAAGTGAAAAAGTCATTGTCCCTCTGGATCTAATAACTGGTTCCTCCACCTTTGGCAGCAAAAACTGGCATCATGAGTTAATGATAAATGGTGATGAGTCTTTTACATCACCAGGAAGGAATTTTGAATTAGTCTTATTTGCAGAGCTCTGTTAATTTAACCACACTGAAAGATTTTCCAGCCTGAGCCTCCTGTTTAATCTCATGCCACAGCATTTCAAATGGATTAAAGTTTGGACTTTGACTAGACCACTCCAAAACCGTAAGGTCACAAACTGATGGCTGAATATTCTCCCTCATAACTTCTTGCTAGGGAGCAAAATTCAAGTTTCCTTGAATTATCTAAAATTGTCCCGACCCTGAAGAAGTAGAGCAGCCTCAGACTATTACACTACCACCACCATGTTTGACCGTCTTTTTCTAAAATGCTGTGTTAGATTTAGACCAAATTAAACAGAATGCACACCTTCCAAAAACGTCCACTTTTGTCTCGTCACTTGACAGATTATTCTCCCAAAAGTGTTGGGAATCATGAAGATAATTTTTTTGTTTCCAGCAAATCCAAGACAGGCCTTTTAGTTCTTTTTGGTCGGTAATGGTGTTCACCTTTACACTCACCCATGGATGCATTATTTGTCCAATCTCTTTTTGTTATTGAATCATGAGTAAGTGAGGTGCTTTAGATGTTATTTTTGGTTCTTTTGAAACCTTCTAGATAAGTTGTTGTTAAATCTTTGGAGTAATTTTGGTAGGCTGGCAGCTTCTGGGGAAGTCCATCACTGTTTTCTTGATTTGTGGATAATGGCTTCATTTTGTCTCTAAACCATATGGACACTGGATGTAATCCTTTCCAGACTGATAGGTTTCAACTTCATTTTGAATATTTTCTTGAATTTCTTTATATTTGCACATTTAAAGATATTTTAGCCTACTTCATGTTGTCAGACAGGTACTACTCAAGTAATATCTTGATTCCATGTCCAGCAATTAAAAGGCCTGGGAGCGGTTAGTGAAATTAAACACAGCTTTCTAAAAAAAAATTAGGTTAATCAGTGTTAATTTGGGATTCAACAAGGTAATTTCCTCTTAATAAATGAAATCTTCAGCAATGCATGTCTAATAAAAGCCTTTAAAAAAAAGAAAAAAGAAAAAAGGGTGTTTGTTTTTAATTGTGCCTGGGGCAGCTGCACAAGCACAAAGGTGCATCATTACTTACCTGACAGAGCTCCACAATCACAGGCCCTTCCTAATAAATACTCGTTACTTAAGACTAGAATAGAAATAAAGTGAAGGTCACATCAGAGAGAGGTGGGATCTAGGCTTTTTAACCATCAACCCAACCTCCTTTTCTCTTTTCTTTCTTTCATTCTTGTTCTCTCTCACGTTCATTACAGGGGAAGCCATGCAGTGCTGGTTAGGAGAACATGTGATGAGCGTTGGGAGATATATCCACTGGGAGGGAATGAGGTAGGGATAGACTGAAGGCGAAGGGGAATAGATAAAAAAATGCTGACTTGTCTTCAAAGGAGGCAAAAAGTAATTGAAATGGGCTCCGTGTGTGTATGTGTGTGTCAGTGTGCGTGAGCAGGAGAGGTGGGAGAGATTGAGAGGCTCCATATTCGAGTTGGTCATTAATTGAGGAGGAACGCAAAACACTGTGTGGTCCTCCACCGACACCCTCGCTGACACACGAGGCGCAGATTGATAGAGGAAACGGTGTGATAAAGATATGAAAGGAGGAAAAGAGGGAGAGGAGGCAAACGACGAAAACATAATAAAGTGTAGGCAACTGGGGAGGATGTGTTGGGGGGCGTTGTCAGAGTTGGCTGAAAACGGGGGAGGAGGGGAGGAAGGAGGCAGAGAAAACGGAGAGAGATAGAGTTCAAAGTGTGCCCAGACTGAGTCCTGTCCTCGCCGTGTCCTTCCTCGAGCCCCGAGTCACGCATCGCTCATCTTGTCACATTGAACTCCAGATGCTCCTACCCCGGAGAGCGCTCCGGCCGCGGCCATTTTTCTTCATTCTCGCTAACAATTTGGTAATGAAATATTGATTTTTAGTTAGATTCATATTGATGCCATTAGCTTTGCATTGATAAATCACGTTTGGCTGCTTGTCTGGCGGGGCAGAATGAGAGCCAGGGCCCAGAGATTACAATCAAAGCCACTGATGTGTTAATTTGATGGATATTTGCCCTCCTCCACCACCCCCTACACACCCCTGCCTCTTCCCCTCTTTATGTTTCACTGCATTTCATAACATTGTTTTTTTTTTTTTTATTACAAAGCACCCCGCGAGGATATTTATGTCTATGTCCATTTCTCCTGAAATAGCCTTTCAGCCAACCTGCCTGTGGCAACGCTGCACAGTTTTAAAGTCATTTCATTTCTTATAGACAAGACAGGGATATGAGGGACTGTTTCACACCCGTTGAGTCAAATGAGCAAAACAGGAAAGGGCATGGCTATTTCTATACTTTGAGACCAACAAAGAAGCAGCAGCAAAGGCTCACAATTTACAAGAGGCCCTCTTTTGCATGAAATCCCCATAATCTACCAGCGAAGGGAAAAGGATATGAATTTTATCCAGTTTTTTCAGTATTTATTGTCGGAAATATTGGCAATATATGTGAAAACAGAAAAAGCAGCACTCAAAGTGCATTTTTTTTATTTTGTTTTATTTTTTTCAAAGGAGCAATTCGCTTAAAAACGCCTGGAAATCTTACAGCTCTCTTAAAGCGTCTCGCGTGGAAAAAGGTTAGGGAAGATATAACATTTGAGAAACATTAGGATCATTTTCCAGATTAGGGCGGTTTTTAAATGAGTCTCCTGCCGCAGCTTCGCCTTCCAACTGCAATATGTGTCTGCACACAGTCATCTTAATGAAAGGAAATGATGGTGTTCACTTTAATGACGTGGAGTTCAAGGACTGCTTATTGTTCCAGAGAAAAGCCATCGTTTTTCATGGTAATATGAGTATTTCTTTTTTCTTCACGGTGCAATTTCATTTGAGAAACAGACACTGAAGGTTAAATGCGCTATATGGGTTTTCAAAATATGACAAAAAAAAATCCAGGTTTTGAAACAGATATATTGATAACGTCCTCCTGTGCCGTTATCACTGTTTTGGTAATGCTTCATCTGAATTCCTTTTTAATCTTTCTAGGCGATTATGCAAAACAGAATACGGCCCTAATTATCACAGACACAGAGCCACTCTGTTTCACTCTAGTTAGAAAGCAATTTTACAGCAAGCCAACTTCTGCCTTCAACATCCAGCAGACATTTCTCTGCAGCTTTTTAAAAAAATGTACCGTTGGCAATCTACTTCACAGTATGTTTATTGTGCGTGTCATAAAGCAGCTCCCCTGTTTACATTCATTCCCTAATTTAGTGCTCAGCATGGAGTGAATCCAAATATTTTGGTTCAGATGTGATTTTGTTTGATAGAATAACAATAACCCGTATTAAAGGGAGGGCAGATGATCCCCAGACGTCTGGGTGGGGGGGCTGTGGCATTTACTTGAAACACAATTAAACATCAGAGTTATGGCTTCTTCAGTGTTTCATGCCTTGCCTTTGATCCCATACTGCCTATATCTCCTGTCATGGATTATGGAGTCAAACAGTTGTTTGGGGAGAGGCCAGCCAGGTCCGAATGACAGCTTGTGGGGATAGTAGCTTCAATAAGACTGCAACAAATCTAGCTGAACTGGCTGAACCTGCAGTTGGACTCCAAACGTTTTAATACTCATTGTGTGATTCTTTGAATCAACTTTGACTCAGTAAGTTAGTTACTGGCCAGACTTAGGTTTGAAACCAGTCCAATTCATGTTTCATATATTCAGATTATATATATTCAGCCAGAAATTTATGTTAACCAATCTCCCCTTGATCAGCTCTGATCAATAATCCGCAGGACGAACACTGAGAAATCTGAAGCTTTCCACCTCAAAAGTAAGATCTCCCCCTATTTTCATATTGTAAACGTATCAACCAATCACATGTCCTTATATGCACTTCTGTAGAGATTAATAAAAAAGTTAGTGTAAACCAAAATCAGCAGGCAAGACCTAAAACAATCAGCCTGGGCCCATCAGGATTTAGCTGACCCTTTTAAACTGCAGCCTTACAAAAAACCACTTTCCACTTTCTGTGATGTTGAACCTTGTAGTCACTCATGATGACCATCAGTGTTTTACAGTGCTTAAAATTAAAATAGAATAATCAAATCCACTGCAGTGGAAATATTCATTAATTAATTACATGAAGCACAGATTTCCTCTTTTAGCTTCCGAGAGTAAATACTCACCAAGGTTATTTTTTTTTGGTGTTTCGAATTTTTTACAAGGTTTGTTAGATTTAAAATAAAACAATTGCAACATCTTTGTATTTTAAATTATTAACTGATTTATGTGTTGAATAAACAAGGTGCACCGCTGCATGTGGCCGTCGTACTTTTCAGATGGCTCACACAGGCTTTAATTTAATAACCGTCAGTGAATAATACAAACTTCCTCTGACTTTGAATTGATTTGAATTCTCTTTCAGAGAGTAAGAACTTAGAAATAATGACAAGTTCTGGCTGTTGAACACCAGAGATGTTCACAAGTCATTTTTTTTATTCAAGCCATGGAGGACCAAGTTCAAGTCAAGTCTTTGAGGTGCAAGTCCAAGTCAAGTGGGAAAATATGTTCTAGGTTGTATAGTTGAAATACTCTTCTGATATCACGATGACCTTGACACAACGGATTGGCCCCAATTGATCTAATGTTGACCTTTGGGATCAAATTTCTTCTCAGAGATTTCACCTAAAGTTTCAGCTGTTTTGATTTAGCACACTAGTCTTTCTCTCCTTTATGATAGCTGCTATAACATCTCAGGATGGATTCCCATCACTCCAAACTTCCATCAAGTCCAAGATGCCCAGTGTGGTTTTCATTGATTTGACTCAGAGTCCCCACATCTCAGGAGAAATACCTACAGCTCAGGAGGATTTACTATTGATCCCCACTTCCTACGTGGTAATTTACCTTCATCCTCACACACACAGCCTGTCCCCACTTTACAGACAAGGTGTGCAGCCCAGATATACTAGAAACATTACAACTGAACTGTTGGACTCATTGAAGGAAGTTTTTCCAAGAGATGCTGCTCTGGGAGTGATGACCTCTCATTCAACTAAGAGTGAAACTCCTCCATTTGAATTCTGTATATGCTTTAATTGATGAGGCTTTATGTTGCCCTGCCCTTTACTGTATTGTACTAGCAAACCCTTTATTACTTTAATGCCTTTTCAGTGATGTCATTCTGAGGTCATGCTCAAACAGGGGCCGTCAGTGGCGCTTTGATTGGCAGAGGCACTGCTGAGGCTTGGCCAATGGCTGCATGGCATGGCAGCTGGTTGTCATGAGATGGGGCCAGCAGGGAGGGGTTTTGTTAGCACCCCAGCCATGCAGCAGGAATCGATATCTACCCCCCGAAGCATCGCTGTGTTCCCTCGGCCAAGGAGCGGACAGCAATGCTTATGCTCACTCTAGAGCTTCAATCCTACAGCTCACAGCGGCTAAATTGGAGGAAGAAGGGGAGGTGGAGGGAAGGGAGCGGTGGAGCGGGGTTCTGAAGAGAGAAGACAGAGCAGTCAAACATTTCAGGGCCCGCCATTCCAGAGTAATGAACCATAGCAAGAGAATATACCTCTGCAACATTTGATAAAGATGGGCTGACACGCCAGTCCAAATAGGTTCCTCTATACGCCAGCAAGTGTCTATCCATCACTGCTAGGCATTACAGACAGGAAGAAGAGAGGGGAGGGGGAGGCCTGTAAAGGAAAAAAAGGGGGGGGGGGGGGGCAAATAGCAAAAAGAGTGTAAAAATTGAGTGACAGTGAAGGAACAGGTGGGGAGGCAAGAGTAGATAGAGAGAGAAGATAAAGAGGGGGAGTGAGTGAATCCTGGCAGCTGGTGGATCCTATCAAGGCCGACTGGTTGGTGAATGAGGCTCGGGAGGCCTGTGTCCTTGTACCCACCGGTTTGTTTTCCGCTCGCTCACGCACTCCGACTCCTGCAGCGAAAGACAATAAAGAAGCGAATGAGTAAACGTTGCACATTTTACGTCCTCATCATCCCCACACTCTGTCTTTCCATCTGTTACTGCCTCACCCACACCGTAAAAAATGTAAAAAAAAAAAAGAGTGCAGCAAAGAAAGACGAGAAAGTAAATAGCTGTGTGTTTTGCGCCTTGAGTCAAAATCTGGTAAAAGTTTTGATCAGGTTAAACTGTTAACCACTGAAACACCGTTGGTTTTTCTGTGGTATAAGAATTTAAAGGTTGAATATTAAATGAAATGAAATTATGGTAAATAAAATTAACAAAAGTATTTCTAAACTGCCCCATTCATACCTGTGGATCTACTCTTGGAACTATGTAAAACATAAATACAGAGTAATGAATATCAATCCAAACTCCAGTTTTTGTCTCTAAAAAGAGGTTAGGTTTTCATTTTACACAACCCATAGAGAGCCTTACAAAAGAGTTCTTTTCCACATTTTATCACATTACACCCACAAACTTCCGTGGGATTTTCTGGAATGTTATATGTAATCAAACAGAAAGTAGAGCATAATTACAAAGCTTAAGGTAAACACTTTAGTAATTTTTAGTCTTATCTACAAATAAAAATCTGAAAAGTGTTATCTGCCTTTATGTTGATGCCCCTTTACCTCAAAATAAAACCCAGTGCAACCAAATTCTCTTAGAAGTTACCCAATTGGTAAAGTTTTAATCTTAGTATGAATCCAACTGATCTGTGAGGGCATCAGAGGTTTGAGATCATTAGTGAATACACGGCATGATTTCTTCTTTACAATGCACAGGGTTGCAGCGGCTTCTCGAACTCCCAGGACTAAGCCTTTTTTTTTTAAAACCTGTTTTTGGCACTAGTTAAGTGATAAATTCCCGTGTGAAGTACAGCTCAACCAAACTGAGGGTCATCAGAGACAGTTCGGATATTGCAATATCACCAAAGTTGAAATCGGCACTCGGAAGACAGTGGCTCAAGAAGACAATGGAGAAGCGCAGCAGAATATGGGGAGCAGCGGGCAAGAGGCAACGATGTGCCCTAAAACAAAAGAGAGGAAAGTGAGCGGCGCACTGGCCTAGCTAAAGGCTAGCAAGCCACCAATTCTCACCCCCCTTCTGGCCAACGTCTGCTCATTGGATAACAAAGTGGACTTGTTACGTCTGAGGCACTGAGGACCTGTGCTGAGGAACTGTGCAGTTCTTTGCCTCACGGTAACCTGGTTTAACAACAAACTGTACAAACTGTGTTGTGACAAAAAGCTACTGCTCTGAAGTGATAGAACTTATAACTGTGAAATGTTGGCTGTACTATCTGCTGAGGGAGTTTACTGCAGTGTACATCAGCATTGTTTACATCCCGCTGGGTGCTAATGCTAACACTAATGAAGCACTGAAGGAGTTACATGACACCATTAGCTTGCTGCAGACAAAGCACCCGGAGGTGTACGTTCTACGTGGTAGCTGGGGACTTTAATCACGCGCCTGGCTTGTCTCCCTGTCTCTGAACCTGTGCTGATTGTGGCACTGTTGCTATATAAATAGTATATAGATTATTAGTTTACTAATCTGTAAACTATAGCCTAAAATTATATAAATCCTTACATAGGCTAATCTTTTACTACCTTGAAATAATGCGTCGCCACCTCCTGCTGATGGGAAAACTCTTCTTTCTTTGGCCGGGGGTTAGCTCACTCTCTGACTCGCCATCATTGGAACTGACTACTTACAACTGACTACTGACAGCTGTCATAAAGTGAAGTTCGCAGACAAGACAGCAGTAGTGGGACAAATCACGAATAATGATGAGTCCAAATACAGAGAGGAGGTGGAACACCTGGTGTAGTGGTCCAGAAAAAACAACCTCTGCATCAATGTGAAGAAGACTAAAGAGATGGTGGTGGATTTCAGAAGGGACTAGCGTCCTCTCCCTCCCCTGCACATCATAGGAGCAGCTGTGGAACTGGTCCCCAACTTCAGGTACCTGGGTGTGCACATATCCAATGACCTCACCTGGAGTGCCAACACGTCCCATCTGGTCAGGAAGGCTCACCAGCGTCTCTACTTCCTCAGGAAACTGAGGAATGCTGGACTTGGGAGCTTAGTCCTGAGGAGCTTCTACCACTGTGCAGTGGAGAGCGTCCTCTGCATCTGCATCACCGTATGGCATGGCAGCTGCACTGCTGCTGAGAGGTAGGCTCTGCAGAGGGTGGTAAAGGCTGCACAGAGGACTGTGGGGAGCAGTCTTCCCACCACCTCAGACCGCTACACACCTCGGACTATGATGTGTAGCGGTCCGAGGTGGTAGGAAGATTGCTCCCCACCACCTCGGACAGCTACACCTCGGACCGCTACACATCATGATGCAGGGGGAGGACTCTCCGCATCATGAAGGACTGCACCCATCCCGAACACAGACTGTTTCAGCACCTCCCCTCAGGCAGGCGGCTGAGGAGCATTCAGAGCAAGACCACCAGGCTCAGAAACAGCTTCTTCCCTGAACTTGAGCCACACTCTGTAGACTTTCTCACTGCAAACTGAGCTGCACTAAACACTTTAAACACTTTTTGCACCAAAGGTGGAAATTTTCACTCACTTATAGCTGTAATATTAAGCACTACCTCCTGCTTTACATGTGTATTTAGTACTTTGCAAAGATAATTTAAGCTTCACTATTTAACTGTGTATATTTATTTATTTTTTGCTCTTTGCTGCACATAGTTTTACTGATTACTATTTATTGTTAGATTTAGCTTTGTATGTTGTTATGTTTTTACTTAAGTTAGGCTTCTTAACCGGGACCTGAATCCAAATTTCGTACCGTACCGTAACGTACCTTAATTTAAACGTGAGCTAGTATGACAATAAAAATCCTTGAATCTTTGAATAAAGACCAACATAGCAGACAGGTCAGAACACAGCAGACAGGTCAGGGAATAAGTTGTGGAAAAGCTTAAAGTACAGTTAGGTTACAAAACAGTATCACCTGTTTTCAACAAGAACACACATTTTCTATTTTCGAATGTATGGCACAATTGTACACCTATTAAGACATGGCAACTAAACTGTCTGGAGAATATCCATCAGAGAAGCAGCCAATAGGTCCATTGTAACTCTGGAGGAGTTTGACTAGACAACTATTAGTCAAGCACAAATCAGGTCTCTTTGGAGGAGTGGCAAAAAGAAAGCCATTGTTAAAAGAAAACACTAAAAAATCCAGGTTTCTCTGTGCCACAAGCCATATAGGGAACGCAACAAACATGGAAGAAGGTGCTCCAGGGCAATCATGGAAAAAAATAACTGTTCAAGTCTTCAAAAGGCTTGAGACTAGGGCAAAGGTTGACCCTCCAGCAGGACAAAAACCCTTAACATACAGACAGAACTACAACAGGAGGGTTTAGATCAAAACATATTCATGTGTTAGACTAGTCCAGCAAAAGTCCAGACCTTATTCAGACTAAACCTGGAAATATTTTTGTAAAGATGTTGGGCAAAGCTGGTAGAGACGTATTCCAAAAGAAGGCAAAAAGTTGCAAAAAACAAACACTTCACTTCAAAATCGTATTTGTAGAACCTTTAATTTCAAAAACATCTCTTCACAGTTATGCACTACTTGATGTTTATGAGAAACTGTGGGGAACTTCATAGGGTATGAATTGCTTTGCAAGGCAATGTTAAACTTTTCTTTTCCAGACAGCACAGCTAATCACAAGTCTATATTAAGATCTTTTTTTGGTTTCTAAAACATAAAGTTTTACGCTGATGCATGTGTTGTTTTAAACTACGATTTCTTCACTGTAATCTTTGAACCCTTGCAGAACTGAGAGTAAATGTGTTCTATCTAATGTCACTTTGTAGCACTGATGTTTATACTGGAAAGTTTTGTTTGCAGGCGTTGGAATGCCACACATTTCCACACCTGGCCAAATAATAGTTGAGTCAGTTGATATTGATCAGCAACTTTACCATAAAAGGCAGTTGCTGACATGTCATAGTTATTTTTTGCTGTTGAACAGTAATGGCTTAACTTTTTGCTTTTTTAGCAAATCCATCCTTTTGGGAGGAACAACGTTGCTTGGAACTGCGCAAACGGGAAGACAGGAAGAGAGAGGAGAAACAAATACAACAAATAAGCCCTGCCACAACAAAACGCAACATGGCTGCTTGTCGTCCCCAAGAGGTAGCAGGAGGGGAGGGCCCCGTAGTCTGCCGGCCGGCCAGGTACACAGCTTTACTCTCAAGTCTTGCAGTGATTAATGAAATCTTAACGGCAGGCGAGACACAAATATTCATCACCTGGCTGCCCCTATTGTAATGCATGTGGAGAAGCCGGAGTGTGACAGAGGAGAGCGGAGACGAGAGCCCGTCCAGAGACAAAACACAACATGGGGCAAGGGGATTATTACCAGGCCCACAGAAGCAACGCTTTTTGTTCTCCTCAACAAAATGGAGGCATGTGATTTATGGACAGCCAGCATCTGTTTGGAGCAAGGGGAGACACAGATTCATGTCTGCTATTATGGGCTGTCCATGTAAGCAGGATGAGGAACTGAAAAGGAGAGAAGAGGAGGGGGTCGTTGCTGGTTGCTCTGGCGGTGGTGGGGTTGTAGTCGTTAAGAACACAACCTTGTGGGGAAAGTACATAGTGTCAATTCCTCGTCATACTGTGAAGCTGTTGCTTTAGAGTGTGGGTGAGGTGCTGTGTTACACTGTATATCACAAACAGATGTAGGCCTTCACAACCCACACTGAGGGAAGCTGGTCCTGACAAGATTTCTGCTGTGAAGGGCTGAGACTGAAACAAAGTTTGATACACCAGCTGATAATGTGTAACCAAACTGAGCAGGAGAGAGGTAGGAATCTTCTGTATCATCACTCCTTGCAGTGAATTCAGCTTTGTGTGCACACTGATATGATCATTTTGATTGATGACACGCCCGAGACTTGGCCGTGCAGCGTGTGTGCGTGCGCAGGGCAGTCGGTGTCTTTCAGAGAGGAACAAAAAAGACACATGCACAAATGTGAGGGGACGGGATGAGAAAGCCAAGCTGTGCAAAGACGGAGTGCAGCAGACAGTGAGGGAGATTGTGTCCTGTCTAGGTGTGCAGTGTAGCATTGACTCGTGCGTGCTCCCAGTGATAGATAGTGTCAGGTTAGGCTGCTCAGTGGCAAAGCTCATGGCTGTGGGGAAAGCAAGGGCCCCAAAATGTTTTAACACCCATCGCTGATCCCTGACAAACTTCCAAAGCTGCAACCCTGACAACAGGCTGCGCACCCTGATGCCTGCTTTGTACATGTGTACCTGACATGTACATGAGTCCCACTTAAATAGACATACTACATTTCCTTTTGTGCATGACATCATTCCTAAAAAAATACCATAAAAAACATTTAATGTATCCAAATCACAGCCTAAGAAAACTATTACACAGCCCTGTGTTTTGTTTTTTGTGAGAATATCTTTTTTTCTCCTCCAGGCAGCAGAAGAGAGGGAAAAAAGGGCCTTATTGTTCCATTGTTCGCATTGTGTCCTGCTTTGCAGCGATTGTTTGCTGCACAGTTAGGGAACACAATGGTGTTCACATAAAAATGAGCCACTTAGCTCTCACACTAAATTAGCACTGCAGAGGGGAGTCGGGCTTTCCAAAATCGCTTATTCACATTTTCCGCTCCTTACCAGCCCTATAAAACCAGCCGCTTCTGCTGAGGTGGACAGAAACGGTGACAGCCGGCGCGTATGCTCTATCCGTATCACTGTGTTTTGATGGAGTAAGAGCAGAGGTATTCAATTATACGGGGAGGATTGCACCATCATCTGCCATAATCGTGTGAAATCAAAACCAATGGCCTGTTGAAATGATTGAAAGAAAAAGAAGAATAGGGATTGACAGTTAAAGACGCTATCTTTTTTTTTTCCACTAACAAATGTAGACTGGCAATAAAACACAGCTAGGTAATGATGTATGAGTTTCCACTTTAGGAAATCAAAAATTGTCACATTTTAAAAAGTCCGCTGAAGAGAGCAATATGTCTGCTTTGTATTGATCTACTTTTATAAGTGCTTGCTCCAATGACATCACATGAATCAGACAGTTCAAGATCAATCTCCTTTACCCCTATGTTGTGCTCTGGTGTTGCCATTTTCCATTTCATATCTATGTACTAAAACTATTGAGTATCACCTATTTAAATGAGATATGGAGGTGAACATTTCTAAAAAAAAAATGCTCAAATTGTATCTATAATTTGATTTAATTTTTATTTTTTCTCGAGACATATAATTTCTTCCTATTTCAAGCATGATAGTGGTTCTCCTTCATATTTGGACCTGGTGAGTCTTACGAACGACAGATTACCACTGAACAAACCAAAATGATCCTGCAATCTTCTGATGATAGATAGCATTTATTGGAGACATATAACCAGATTTTCTTACAGTAGACTTTGAGTAGTCTTGAAATTAGCTTAAACCCTCAGTTACCGATGTAGGTGAGAAACAGCACCCTGGCAGGTAAGAATTAATGCATAGTCAGTATGAAACGTATGTTACCAGACAGATGAACTTTGTACCTAAATAGGTTGGTTACAAAACAACCATAACTACGAAGGTACTACTGCCAAATCGAACCGTCAAGCAACTTTTGACAGATATGGGTTTTGAAGGCCTCCATTTGCCATTTAGTGGTACGGTACAACATACATTCAAATAGAAAAACAGATAATGTCACACTATATGTGACAAGCTAAATTTAAAGTGCTTCTGATTGATTTTACAGAAAAGTCTAGCTATTAGATTTAATGTAGGCACAGCGGGTGAATTGTTGACAGGAAGAACGTTCATTTATGCGCCTTTTGGGAAACGTGCTTAGTTTCTTTAATAATCATACGCTGCCTTCTACTGTAAATCTACCAATCAACACGCATGTTGCACCTCTGCAGCTTTAAATATGAAAAGTGGCTGTGAGGTGCAAGTGAGTGGGAAGCATTGTGTTATCTGTAAAGGAGAGGGGGAAAAAAACAAAAGATGTACAGAAACGGGTGATTTTTCCAAACAATAAAAAATAGCTTTGCATGAGTGCCTTTGCTCTGCTGTTAACACAACACGTCTCGCAGAACCCTCCTGCTTGCTGTGACCAAAGAAATGAAGTACTCTCTTGGGTCAGACAAAATCAATTCCTCACTCTGGCAAATTTCTCCAGTACCTGCTTTTTCTTCCCCTCCGTCCGACTGCTTTTTTTTTTTTATGCTGGTGTAGACGTGTGGCTTAGGGAAGACATTAATGCCAAACGGTATAACATTCTGCTCCTGACAAACATCCACAGTGCTATTAAACTTTCATTCATTTTTGTGGGGCGTCAGCCTCAACTTCCGAAGCCTTTGTTATGAAGAGGCCAAGTTGTGAATGCCACCATTTCTCAAACGTAGCCTACAACATTCTTTTTTTTTTTCTTTTTTCAAGAATGCACATGTGTCTGTATCTTCCCAGAGCTGCCGTTTATCACTGAGAACTGTTTAGTTGAATGATCCCCTGGATGATTTACCTAAGCCGGTACATGCAAAGCATTTGCAACAGATAGAAGGCTTTTCCTGTGGGAAATCAGACTCAACGATTCACTACCAAACATCCCATTAAATCAAGTATAATCCTGCATTTACCACCTAAACCTTATCCCTGAGCTTGACACTTTTGTCATTAACCAATGTTTCTCATTCTGTCACAATCAACGTCCTCCAGGAGATTTTATATTTTGAATTTCAGTTGCATTTAAATTTAAGATAAGCTTTTTACTTCCACGGTTTTTACGACTTGCCCGTTGTTACGTCATTTTAACAGGCTGAATGCAAGCCATTATGTCCTAACAATCTCAGCTGACCAATTTATAAGCTATAGATTTGAAATATGGAGTTAAGCACTGGCACGAGAGGGAGACCATTGTACTGAGCACAGTCCCCTCTCTGATACCATAAAAATCCCCCCGTGAGCAATCATCTTTGTGCATTTGGCCAGAGTTTGTTTCACACGCTTCTCCAGCTCCTCCTCCTCTCATTCTGCACCGGCCTGGGGTGATTTCCATGAGAATTAACTTGGTGATTAATCACAGTGTTCCTGCACTCCCAGATGTCATTCAGGGCCTTTTAAAGACATCAGCACACTGCGATGTTTATGGGAGAGGAGAGATATGAGCTTGGCAGCCCACCCTGAAGACCCTTGTTCAAGCTCCCTCTGGGACTTTCATACAGTCAGTCAGCCACTACTGTCCTGGATCATCCAAG
This sequence comes from Crenichthys baileyi, assembly GCA_036173005.1. Lineage (NCBI taxonomy): Eukaryota > Metazoa > Chordata > Actinopteri > Cyprinodontiformes > Goodeidae > Crenichthys > Crenichthys baileyi. The sequence goes on along the minus strand of JAHHUM010002935.1, from coordinate 169,531 downwards.
TCCGAGTCTCAACTTCATGAAAATAATCAATCAAGGAGCAATCAAGTGCTAAACTCCTGATTGGAGTTGTTTACAAAAACACTATTCCCCTATGAATACTTTATTATGTTTTCCGAGGAGGGATATACTCATTAACAATCTGAAGATTCAAAAATAGCTGCATTATACTAACTCAATCATAGAAGTACTGAAGAGTTTTTCCTTCAGTATGATTTGGATATTCATAAAAGAAGAGGATTTATTTCTTGCACAAGGTTAATAGAATGTGCCTCCTAGTGGCTCTCTTTGACCATTTGCCACTTTAGAACCAAAGACTTTAGCGTATTTTATTCCAAATTGTGTCTCCTTCAGGTTAGACACAGAAATTTTGTCTTTAGATCTATCAGATTGGATGGAGGACATCTGTAATTAGCAGTGTTCAAGCCCTGCCACATATTCCGAATTGAATTTAGATCTAGACTTTGAATGGGCCATTTTAGAACATGAATGTTTTCAACCATTCCACTGTAGCTTTGGCTGTAAGTTGAGGATAGATAGGGTGAACTTCTGCCTCAGTCTTATCTTCTGAAAAGATTACCAGCCTTTCTTCTTTAATAGCAATTTGTTTAGCTCCATCCATTTCCCATAAACTCTGACCAGTTTTCCTGTTGAAGAACAGCATCCCCACAGCACAATGCGGCCACCACCATGTTTTATCATGAGGATGGTGATTAAGGTAATATGCAATTATACCATTTATTTTACCATTAGATTTAACAGTGAAGATAAACAACATTTAAAAACGTGCTTGTAGGGCGCAGCGCTGGTGGTGTAGGGATTAGCGCGCAACCACATATAGAGGCTATAGTCCTCGAAGCGGCCGTCCCGGGTTTGAGTCCTGGACCCGGCGACCTTTGCCGAATGTCTCCCCCTCTCTTTGCCCCTCCTTCCTGTCTACCTACTATCAAAAATAAAGGCCTCTAGTGCCAAAAAAATTTCTTTAAAAAAAAACCTGTTTGTGTAACAAGCCTACAGATGTACAGGGGTTGGACAATGAAACTGAAACACCTGGTTTCAGACCACAATAATTTATTAGTATGGTGTAGGGCCTCCTTTTGAGGCCAATACAGCATCAATTCGTCTTGGGAATGACATATACAAGTCCTGCACAGTGGTCAGAGGGATTTTAAGCCATTCTTCTTGCAGGATAGTGGCCAGGTCACTACGTGATACTGGTGGAGGAAAACTTTTCCTGACTCGCTCCACCAAAACACCCCAAAGTGGCTCAATAATATTTAGATCTGGTGACTGTGCAGGCCATGGGAGATGTTCAACTTCACTTTCATGTTCATCAAACCAATCTTTCACCAGTCTTGCTGTGTCTATTGGTGCATTGTCATCCTTATACACGGCACCGCCTTCAGGATACAATGTTTGAACCATTGGATGCACATGGTCCTCAAGAATGGTTCGGTAGTCCTTGGCAGTGATGCCCCCATCTAGCACAAGTATTGGGCCAAGGGAATGCCATGATATGGCAGCCCAAACCATCACTGATCCACCCCCATGCTTCACTCTGGGCATGCAACAGTCTGGGTGGTACGCTTCTTTGGGGCTTCTCCACACCGTAACTCTCCTGGATGTGGGGAAAACAGTAAAGGTGGACTCATCAGAGAACAATACATGTTTCACATTGTCCACAACCCAAGATTTGCGCTCCTTGTGCCATTGAAACCGACGTTTGGCATTGGCATGAGGGACCAAAGGTTTGGCTATAGCAGCCAGGCCGTGTATATTGACCCTGTGGAGCTCCCGACGGACAGTTCTGGTGGAAACAGGAGAGTTGAGGTGCACATTTAATTCTGCCGTGATTTGGGCAGCCGTGGTTTTATGTTTTTTGATACAATCCGGGTTAGCACCTGAACATCCCTTTCAGACAGCTTCCTCTTGCGTCCACAGTTAATCCTGTTGGATGTGGTTCGTCCTTCTTGGTGGTATGCTGACATTACCCTGGATACCGTGGCTCTTGATACATCACAAAGACTTGCTGTCTTAGTCACAGATGCGCCAGCAAGACGTGCACCAACAATTTGTCCTCTTTTGAACTCTGGTATATCACCTATAATGTTGTGTGCATTTCAATATTTTGAGCAAAACTGTGCTGTTACCCTGCTAATTGAACCTTCACACTCTGCTCTTACTGGTGCAATGTGCAATCAATGAAGACTGGCTACCAGGCTGGTCCAATTTAGCCATGAAACCTCCCACACTAAAATGACAGGTGTTTCAGTTTCATTGTCCAACCCCTGTAAGTAACTCAATACATTTATTTGTAAGTGTAAGAATCAAAAGCCTGACGTTTTCTTTATTAAATGTTAAATAATCAATTAATGTATTATCTTGACTCCATATTGCACAAAGTTCTCATAATTGGATGAGCTTAAACAGACCTAAATAAAAAACATTTAAAAAATGTGACTCCATAAAAATCTATGAATTTATGATTTGGTAGGATTAGTGCAGATAAGTGCATATTTTGGAGAAAATGTCACCTTAAGTTTCCCACATCTCCTCAAGGTTCGAGATTGGAGGATGGTTGGTTCGTGATGTTTTATAAATAGATGCATTTCACATTTGGGTCACATTTAATGGTCAAGGGGTTCACATCTGACACTAGATGATACCCATATTTTATTGTGTATAGACCTTGTGATAATTAATAAATAAAAATGCTATTCTTCACTATTATTTTTACTAGGACAATTATACTGATTAAAACATGTTAATAGAGCATGTGGGACAAACAATATCAAACAGTCTAGTACATTAAACCACAGTTGTATAGTTTGTTAAACGTTATTTTAAGAAACCAGTCTGGTTTCCAAAGAGAACGTGATTAGTAAAATAACAGTGTTTATCAGGTCTTCTGTTTTTTAATATTAAATCATTTAGCCATATACTGTAGTTCACATATTATAATAGTTTGCTTCTGCCCCTCAATGTTGCTGAAACTTGCTCTCTGTCAGGTTTAAGCATGCTTCATTCAGCCTTGTGATGATAGAAAGTGAGCCTTCAAGCAAAAACAGATAAATCATCTGATTAGGAAAGCTTTGGTTAAGAGGAGTCCTGTGAGGAAAAAGAAGTACAAGGTTCCTTTAAAGTTCAGTAAAGTCAGGACGTTTTCGGTTGGGGCTGGTCTGTATCTCCTGCGGTCATTGGACGAGAGTTAGGGTACACCCTGGACAATCGTGTACATCCACGTCATGCCTTTGCCTTGTCTTTCCAGTGTTTTTTTTCCTTTTCCACTTGGTTTTAAAGGCCAACAATCAAGTCTACATCATTAGCTTTCTCTGCTTCAATTCATGAGAACACAGCTATCAGGCCGGGGTAAATCCATGCTGCAGTTCCTCCCTCACAAATCAAGTATTGTATAAGTTTTCACATGCAGCAATAACTGTCAATCTGACATTTCATTTTTACACTTAAAAACCTGATAAGTAAAGTAAATTCACACCATTTATGGATACTTAAACCTTTTAAAATTTAAGATTTATAAAAAGCTGCAGTTTAAATATAATATATTTATGGAGATAATGTGAGGTGAACTTAACTTCACTGATACATATAAAATATATGACTTATTTAACAGAGCAATGGGCAGAGAGGCAGACTGCTGGTTTTCTGTTGGTTCCTTGAGTTTCTAAAATTACAAGTTATCAGGCTCCCCTACCAGCTGCCAGTTTTTGTCAGTGAGACAGACACCCTGTCTACTCTTAAGACACGGATCCAGTATTTTCTCCTACTACTCTCCCATTATGCATTCTCTGCATTAACTTTCGGTTCTTTGCTGGGGGGGGGGGGTTCTCTTCGTAGAAGCTAGACTTGGCCTGGCCTTTCTGCTTAACTGTGACACCTTTCTGGATGGGAGCCATCGACTGAGCTATTGTTGCCAATAATCTCTTTCTATAGATGATGCACTTGACCCTGTCTTTCTGTGTTAAAATCTGTCTCTCTCCTAGAAGCAGCAGTTGAAGAAGTTATTGCTGTGACCAACTCTATTTTCTAATCTGTGTATTCTATTTTTTATGGTATAGATTTTACTTCAGGCTCAGTCCCTATATGTTTAGCTGTGTTACTCCACGAAAGGAGTTATTACTGCCATTAACTATTTACTTGTTTTTTAACATAGAAAGTGTACATGGACCATTACTTCTGTGTTTTTTGTGTGCCTACTCTGTCTTCTCAAACCACCAGTCGGTTGAGGCAGATGGTCACTCACACTCAGCAAAGTTTTTGCTGGAGATTTTATTTGTTGAAAGCTAGTTTTCCTTTTCAGTGCCTCTGGACTGGCAGACTGGGGTGGTGGTCCCCCTTCATAAGAAGAGTGACCGGAGGATGTGTTCCAACTACAGGGGGATCACACTCCTCAGCCTCCCTGGTAAGGCCTACGCCAGGGTATTGGAGAGGAGAGTCCGGCCAATAGTCGAACCTCGGCTTCAGGAGGAGCAGTGTGGTTTTTGTCCTGGCCGTAAAACACTGGACCAGCTCTATACCCTCTACAGGATACTCGAGGGTTCATGGGAGTTTGCCCAACCGGTCCACATGTGTTTTGTGGACCTGGAGAAAGAATTTGACTGTGTCCCTCGTGATGCCCTGTGGGGGGTGCTCCAGGAGTATGGAATCGGGGGCCCTTTACTAGGGGCCATCCGGTCTCTGTACAAGCGGAGCAGGAGTTTGGTCCGCATTGCCGGCACTAAGTCGGACCTGTTCCTGGTGCATGTTGGACTCCGGCAGGGCTGCCCTTTGTCACCGGTCCTGTTCATAACTTTTATGGACAGGATTTCTAGGCTCAGCCAAGGGCCGGAGGGGGTCTGGTTTGGGGACCAGAGGATTTCGTCTCTTCTTTTTGCAGATGACGTGGTCCTGCTGGCCCCCTCTAGCCAAGACCTACAGCATGCGCTGGGGCGGTTCGCAGCCGAGTGTGAAGCAGCTGTGATGAGGATCAGCTCCTCCAAGTCCGAGGCCATGGTTCTCGACTGGAAAAGGGTGGCTTGTCCTCTTCAGGTTGGAGGGGAGTTCCTACCTCAAGTGGAGGAGTTTAAGTATCTCGGGGTCTTGTTCACGAGTGAGGGAAGAATGGAGCGGGAGATTGACAGACGGATCGGTGCGGCTGCCGAAGTAATGGGGGCGCTGTGCCGGACCGTTGTGGTGGAGAGCTGAGCCAAAAAGCGAAGCTCTCGATTTATCGGTCGGTCTATGTTCCTACCCTCACCTATGGCCATGAACTTTGGGTCATGACCGAAAAAAAGAGTTCCCGGATACAAGCGGCTGAGATGAGCTTCCTTCGTAGGGTGGTTGGCCACTTCCTTAAAAATAGGATGAGGAGCTCGGCCATCCGGGAGGGGCTCGGAGTAGAGCCGCTGCTCCTCCACATCGAGAGGATGCCTCCTGAACGCCTTCCACGGGAGGTGTTCCAGGCACATCCCACCGGGAGGAGGCCCACGGGACAACCCAGGACACGCTGGAGGGACTATGTCTCTCGGCTGGCCTGGGAACGCCTTGGGCTCCCCCCGGAGGAGCTGGAGGAGGTGTCTGGGGAGAGGGACATCTGGGCATCTCTGCTGAGTCTGCTGCCCCCGCGACCCGGTACCGGATAAAGCGGAACATGACAAGTACGACGAGTACGAGTAGTTTTCCTTTTCACTCTTTCCAAATGCATGGTCTGGTGGAATTGCTACAAAGTTAATGACTTTATGCAATTAAATGTCTCTTGTTGCTACATGCTTGTTCAGGAGGAGGGAAGTCAATGTGTCAATGCAATCAGCTGGGTTTTCTTAGAAAATGTTTTAACCAAAAGGAATATTAAACCGAACTCCATGAAATTGAATCAAATTGGAAGGTGTGCAATTTATTTTGAATGTGACCATATGATTCAGTTGAATTGACTGTATATTTCTGTATATAAACTGGATTTATTTGGATCTATTGGTTTAAATTGTGCCCGATGTTGCTCATTAGCATTATGCCTAATTATATGTCTGTTGTTACCAATCTCAAGTTGATGCCTGACAGAAAAAGAAAACAATATTTTTTGTATTTAATTGTAAATAAATTCACTCAGTAAGTGATTAATCTTCGAAATAAATACAAAGCTGTCATTTTGAGATTATAATGTTTTGTTCTGTCTCTCCAAGCACACATGTAACATCTTAAATAAACAATGTTTAACTAACAACAATTTTAAAGGTTTCATTTAGAAGATGATTGCATTGCATGAGATGAAATAATTCAATAATACCAGTTAGGATAGATTTAGTAACGTATAAAAACAAACTTAAAAGAAGCAGAGGCAGAAAAGTGATCAATATGAAGAAGTGAATGCCTCTGCTCCAACAGGTTCCTAGTGCTGAAAATGAAGAAGGGGGGGTCTATGTGACATCTGAGTGAGGGTGGTGAGTGGAAGGGGAGCTCAGTTTAAGATTCTTGTGAAGTCAGAGATGTGTTAATAAACAGTTATGGAGACCCCTGGGGGTGGTAGGGGTGCTTTGGCGGTCTTAAGGGTTAAAGCAAGCAAGCTAGAAGGAAGGGTGAGGGGGATTTGGGTGAGCTAGCCCAAAGGGGTGGAGGTACACTGGATGTGTTTGGGAGTGGGGGGTCAGGATCATGGTAGTCAAATCGCTGTTTCCTTCCAGGGAGAAGAAAGGAGTTAATGACACCCTAGAGCTTCCCACCCCCTTCTGCCGCTCCACCCTCTCCTTTATTGAGGGTGATCGGCACACACACAGTCATTTCAGAGGTGAGGAGGCCGGGGGGACAGCAATCCCGTCCCTCCGCCCCATTGGGAAGAGGCTTTCACAAAAAGGGAGGAGGAGGCGCGATAGCTGTGATTATTATTACTAAATATAATATAAAACAGTCAGAGTGGGAGCACGGGAAAAGGGATCCACCCATCCGCCCACATCCTCGCTGTTTAAAACTCTGCCGAGGATGCAGGGACAGGTTTAAAGACAGCGCCTTTTCAATGCCAGGGGAAGAGGGAGGGGTTAATGAGGGGCTTGGTGAAGGAGCTTATGGCAGGGTGAGGGGTGAGAGAAGCTGGAAGAGGTGAGTGGGGTGGCGGGGAGGGATGCCTGGCTGCCATGGTGTCAGTGGAGGAGACGGCGGAAGCAGACCTGGAGACAAAGCTGAGACAGGCCCCACTGTGAGCGTTTCTTCTCACCCACAAACGAGGGACAATCAGTAACAAATATGTCACACCATTTTGAGCTGTAATTGTAGCTTCCTCTTTTCTGGAAGGAAGTGTGATTTTTGAAAAGGTGAGGTACATCATTTCGGATTCTGTCAAAACACAAGGGAGAGGTGAAAAAAGAAATGAAATCACATGATGGAGAATTGAAAAGATACCCAAGTGTCATTTAAATAATACCAGAGTGCAGTTGATGTGCATGTGTGATTTTTTCACTATTCACTCCTCTGAAACTTGATACAAAATTTTTTGTGAAAGTGGAACACTTCTGACGAACCAGTGACCAAACAAATAATCTGACACAAAGGTCTTCTTTGAGTCACAGAAGAAAGAATCTGTTCATCTGCTTTTCTCATCTGTTTTCAATAAAAAAGCAACCTCCTGACACTGACCGAGGACGTGTTGGCAAGTGGCAAGTGAACCTCAGACCATGCAGCTCTATGTTTTAGCTGTGTTGAACCTGAAACATTGTGGATTGTAAAATCCTGCTTCGTCTTTTAAATAAGAGTAATCTGGATTCCCTATGATAAGATTGATCTATTAATTCAGCCTACATCCATTTGACTCTGTCAAGCACATTGCTGCTCATTAAAAATACTGCTGCCAGAGTTGCGACCAACACCTAAAAAATGCATCAGATATCACACCCATCCTTAAATCACTCCACTGGATTCCTCTTTGTAAATGGACAGAGTTTCAAAGCTTTTCTGTTGGTCTATGAACCACTAAATGGTCTTAGGCCAAAACACATTTCATTACTGTTAACTAGCTATGAACCACGAGGACCCCCTCATGATATCAGCGACCTGTTCTTGGACCAGGACCAAACAAGGGTGTGCAGCATTTAGTTTCAATGCTCTTCAGCTGTGAACCAGCTCCCTGAAAGCTAGAGTTATACGAAAACTGCTGGCTGCTTTAAATCTAAAAAACCTTACTGTTTGCAGTAAGTTTTCCATAAAGGTTGAATGTTTTGTTATCAGTTCATTTTCTCGTGTCTTAATTATTTTTCTAAACTTGCCTTTTAATTTTTCTCTATATGTGAAGATTAAATTTAATAATATTCTTTATTGTGTTTGTTTTTCTTAACCATGTCCCTTTATTTTCCTATACAGTACTTTGAATAACCTTGTGTAAGAATAGTGTGACACAAATAAACTTGCCTTAGACTGAAGGTGTGCATCATGGTCACAGCAAATCAGAAAAGAGACCACAGTTTTGCCTTTATATGCTGAACACAAAAACACTACATGTCTGAACCTCCAGTAAGGGATCTTAGGGCTATAAACCGTCTTCTATCTGTCCAGAGTCAATAACAGTCACACAATGTGGCCAGTGAAAGCAGAAGTAGGGAAAAAATGAAAGGGCATTAGTTGTGAACATTGGTAGACTGTGGAAAAGGTGGGGTGGTGGGTGGTGGGGATTTATGCCTATTTTTCGGATAGAAGTCCAGGGATATGGGATAACTGGTTCTACTCCATTGTAGTGTGAAATTATAAAGCGTTACCTGCTTTAATTTTCCAAATACAAATTAAATCCTCAGTAAGCTGACTTTAAATCAATAGTTTCATTTAAGAGGCCACGCGATTTAACAAAAATGAAAACTAGCTGGTCCGGTCTATGGAGCCAGGTCATAAATCAAAGGGCTTTGGGAGGCAAAAAGCCAATTTGACTTGTATATGGAGCAGCTGGTGGCCAGGGGGGAGCACAGCAGGGAAATGAACTCACGCTTTATTAGGACTCATATTGACCTGCGTCTCCTCTAGCAGCACCGCCGCCCCTCTCTGGCATCATAGCATCATGCTGTATACACCCCTATTAAAAACCAAGAGGTGTTCAAGTGGAAAACAGTTATTCAAATGCAACCCAGAGTAAAATTTAAGTTTTTTTGCTCTACCATTCAATTAGCTTTCTTGCACAAGAAGAATAAGGCAGGGGAGAAAAATCTAAGATAAAACAATACAAACTTTTAAAAAGGTGGGAAAAGCTAAAACTTGAATCAAATCTGAGAAAAACAACAAAAACAACAAATGTATTGTCAAAATGCTGGAAACAAAAAAATATGTCTCACCGGTGAGGATTTTATTTGTACATCAGTTGAGTATGCCAACATCAAACATTTAATGTCAGCCGTTCTTCAGAGACGGAGACGAAAGGCAGCGAGATGCAAGGCATACATTGTCATCAAACAATCAAACAGTCATCCGCTTCTCCAAACAGCTTGCAGCTCTGCTCAGCTGGCACCAGACACTCACATTACAATAAACATTTCTCCTAATATGGTGCTCACACCACGCCATGCTTTCACACACACACATAAAAAAATAATACTGTTTAATAAGGCAGCCTGACAGCTGGAAAATGGAAGTCAGAGGAAGACGTGCGCAAACCCAAATGCAAACATGTTACGATCGGCACCAGTTGGAGTCGCAGCATTGTGCTTGATTGTGAATGAATAGTTCAGACCGCCACAGTAAATCCATTATCAAGTTGTTATGTCATACTTAAATTCTCCTCCAAAGTGTTCCCATATATCTTGTCAGTGGTTCATTAGCCATTTGGACAGGTAGAGTTTTCTGTTTGGCCCACAGCTGACCCCCCACATTCTGCCTCTGTGTTCCATTTAAATAATGGACATCCCATGTCTCACATCCATCAATCAGCCCCCCCCACCAGAAAATACTTTGGAGGGGTTAGGAATCCCACTTACAGCAGCATTCTGACTCGGGATAGATTAGCCAGACATTAGCGGTGTTTCATTAACCTTGCATTAAGTGACATCCTCGCATGATTAATGGACATTATTAACAAAAGGGAGATTGTATTTCCGAAAATTAACCTTTTGTGAAATGTCCGCCGCAGCCTTAATAGGTTTGTTTACTAATCATTGGTAACAGAGGCCCTTCATTTTTGAGCTAGTGATACATGGAATGGCTACGATGGAGACTGACAGCAGCTCTCATTGAGCTCCACGCAGAATGAAAGCATTTATCTTCAAGTGCACACTTGCATTCCAAGTGTTTTCACTGCTTCCTTCAGGCAAAGGCACATTTGAAAGTACATGAGGGCCACGACTTAAAGGGACAGTTCAAGATTTTTGAAGTGAGGTTTTGTTAGAAGGTTATAAGTGTAAATAACTCTCGTTGCTGTTCCTGCGGACTGAAGCTAACATCTTGTAAAAGAGGACCAAAGCGTACTTCTACTGTCTAAAAACAACTCCAATCTCTAAATTGCTACATTGCGGAATGCAAACACTCTTATTACTGACCTTCAAACAGTCTTGTTTGCATTGGCTGCTTATTTACAGAGAAGCTGATTAATATTTGTAAATGGAGATAGGAGACAGTGCCCCACCAATGATTTTCCATACTGTCAATGAAGCATGTAAAGTAACTAACAGCAAAGGCAGTTTAAACCAAATCTATAAAATGTTCCTCACTTAAACATCGAGACCATTTTTGCTTTTTACACAACTTCACTTTTACATCAGTCACTCTGATCTGAATACTCCACATGTTCCTCTCAAGACGGGTTTCAGGAAGATTACTGGTGGTGCACCAACTCCAACCTCCATTTCCAGTGTAAATAGCCATCTACTTTTCAGTATAGAAGCACCAAATGCAAGCATGACAACTGTTTAATGTTGTTTAAAGGATTTGCTTTGACTGTTCTGACATGTTTTAGATTAGAGTTGTTTGAAGGGAATAGAAGTCCACTTTGGTATCAGCTCATGTCAGAAGAACTGTTAGCTTCAGTATCTTTGATCGACTAATCTGGATTCATGCTAAATAAAGATGCCAAGGCAGTTATGTAATGCTGTTCTCTGTGATAATTAAGCAGTAAATGTAAATATGTGATTTTCCATTCATTTAATAATTTTTACTGTAAAGGCCGAGTCTGGCCTCGACAGAGGAAGCTCAGTTCACTGGCTTATATCTGGGATCTTTGCATCATGATACATATGTCATGAGGAGAGGGTTGGAACGTTGATAAATCAGCAAATCTGTATATTTTTCATCATAATAGACTAGAGCAGTGCTTACAGTAGTACTTTTAAACATCCAAAATAGAAAAACAGCAGAGCAAAACAACGAATATTAAAATGAAAATAAAACATTCTGCTTGCATAATAATATGCCATAGATAGGTAAAGATTTTTTTTATTGAAACAAGATTTCTTTCTCTCCACTGAAAAAATAAATCAACATATAAACATGTATTTAAAAGTTATTCCAAAGCATAAAATCAGTCTACATCTAAAAATATAACTTAGTTTCCTGTATTTTGAATATTCCTGGCATATCTTTTTTATTTTAAAGAAATAGAATAGTTCTATATTTTTAGCAGGCAACCCAGCGCATCCATTTGGCTTGGGAAGGAAATGTCAACAGACCATATAAAGTACATCCAATATATGTATATATAGATATATAAAACTTTGCTGTCTTTGCATGTCTTTTCATGACGTCAGCCAGAGAGGGCAATGGGCTCACAACAGAGACAGCCTGTCCATCACCTCTCATCCTGCCCAGACTCTTCTGAGGCCTCCTGTCCGGGGCGGTGAGGAGCGAGCGCTGGGTGAGGCTGAAAGTGAAAAAAGAGGTGAGACTCAAGTGCAGTGGTGGGGGGTGAGGGGAAGGGGGTTTGAGGTGGATGGCGCGAGACGAGGTGGGGCTCAAAGGTGCTGCTATCCACGCCCGCAGTCCTGCTGTCTTGAAACCTGCCGGCCACATGGGAGCTCAAGGTGCTGTCAGATGACCTGACAAACCGGGCTGCCGTCAACATCTTCTGTGGACATGGGAGGCATGAGGTGCAGCTTGCTTTGACTGTGCACCTGTGTTTCCCCCTCTTTCTATGTGTGTGTGTGCGTGTCCTTAACTGTCATATATGATTGTTAGCAGGCAGCTTTCATCTGTGCTCCTTCTGGTCTGACATTCTTCTCTCTCCTTGCTTCTTAAAGCAGCAAGAAATTAGATAAAAATGTAATTCTGAGCGAGAGGTCTGACAAAAAAAAGGAGCTCCGTCATCATGATGCCAGCTGTCGAACATGCAAACCAGTCAGAAGAACACCTGCAGGGATAATACAGGGGTTTAGAGAAGGTCCCTTATATGGAGAGCCGTTTCATTAAAAATTAAATAAATACTGCTATTGATAAATAATTAATAAATATTCTATGAAATAAATAAATATCCCCATTAAATAAAACAAAATAATTATGTTAAAATAAATTTTTATCTTTTTTTGTTTAATTAATTTCAAGATTTATTTAATTTACTTAAAGATTTATTTATTTATTTCATAATGCAGTTTTATTTTGTGACACTTTTATTTTGTAAAGCTACTTTACGTATTTCAGTTACTTTTACTTTTTAACCCCGTTTTTCATTTTGAGCTCTTTTTATTTCATGTTCTTATATTCAAATGAGGGGGCGGAGTTTTATCTGTGGGGCGGCGCTGGGACAGCAGGGCCGAGCTCAATTTGTGGCTGAGGCCGGCAGAAGCATGCCGCTGCCTGCCAGAAGACCGCATGCTGGAGGGAGCCAGGGGATTCTGCGAGGATGCCAGAAGGTGCAGACCGGCCGTAGAAACCTGCCACGGCGGTTGCCGCAGTTTTTGTGGAAGCTGTTTGTGCAATAAGTCTCATCCTTTCAGCACGTCATTCATACACACACATAGTGCCATTTATTTCCCATCTCAAGTAAATACAGCCACCTTATGTTATGGGTCTAACGCTGTTTATTAAATAATAACCAATAAAGACATCATCATTTAAAAGTAACAGGCTATAACAATAATTACATCCCGTTTGCCGATAATCAGCATTGGTTTCCATAAAAACAGCGGCGGCCGCTGTGACAGCATGTTAAAGGCTTTTACGGCCGGTCTGGCACCGGAGTCCCCTGGCTCCCTCTGGCATGCTGTCTTCTAGCAGGCAGCGGCATGCTTCTGCCGGCCTCAGCCACAAATTGAGCTCGGCCCTGCTGTCCCAGCGCCGCCCCACAGATAAAACTCCGCCCCCTCATTTGAATATAAGAACATGAAATAAAAAGAGCTCAAAATGAAAAACGGGGTTAAAAAGTAAAAGTCACTGAACTATGTAAAGTAGCTTTACAAAATAAAAGTGTCACAATTAAAACTGCATTATGAAATGAATAAATAAATGAATCTTTAAGTAAATTAAATAAATGTTGAAATGAATACAATAAAATAAGATGAACATTTCTTTTAACATAATTATTTTGTTTTATTTCATGGGGATATTTATTTATTTCAGTCAGTCAGTTATTTTCTACCGCTTATTCCATAGTGGGTCGCGGGGAAGCTGGTGTCTATCTCCAGCAGTCTATGGGCGAGAGGCGGGGTCCACCCTGGACAGGTCGCCAGTCCATCGTAGGGCAACACACAAACAACCATGCACACACTCATTCATACACCTAAGGGCAATTTAGAGTGACCAATTAACCTAACAGGCATGTCTTTGGACTGTGGGAGGAATATTTCATGGAATATTTATTATTAATTTATCAATAGCAGTATTTATTTATTTATTTAAGTTTTATGGCTCTCCATAGTTCAGATTTGCTTTGTTTTGAAAAGTATAAAAGGTAAAACTTTTTCTTCTTTTGCATAGTCTAAATCTTTAAAATATAATTTCTTGATCATCAGATTTTTTTAACTAGGTTATGTAATATTGGGTATAACATTTATTTATTATTGATATATAAATTAATAAGCAAAACTTCCACTGTGGTTCCAAAGTGCTTATTCACAGAATATTACACGTTATTGTCATTCGGCTTTGTATAGGGTCACAATGGGTCTAAAAAGCTAACAAGCTGGCAAACTAGTGGGGCTACTTGCTCCAGGCAACTGATTTACAGACATGCAGCTTATATGTTGCTAACTCTAGTTGTTAAACAATGTTAATACGAGTGCTCGGTGGAGCTCCTTCCGTTTCCATGCCATAACCATCTATGTTTTTTGAGACCGGAAATAGTTCCAAACACCCAAATTAGTTTTTTGGGTTTTTTTATGTGCGCAAGGGTGAGTGGCATACTTTAAGACAGCTGGCTGACAGTGCACAGCAACAGATGGGGGAGTGTTCTGTCACTCTATGCTCCATACAAGCCAGGTAACTCTGGCAGTGCTCCTGGCTTCTCATTAAAAGGACTTTTAACCGTAGAATATTTTGATGGAACATTTTTTTTGTTTTGAAACTGTAACTTTTCAGGTTAATGGCCCATGCCCATACCAGAAGGAAATACACCCCTGACGGGGTATTGTAGGGCATTAGAAAGCCACTAGAGGTTGCCTTGAGGTGTTCAGGATTGGAGGAAGTCTGTATGAAAGTGAAACTTTTTTTCCCCTTTGTCTGAATTGTTGGAGACATATCATCCAACGCAGCACATCTGGTGGGGTTGCACAGATTCCTGTCACTCTCCCCTATAAGAGCAAGACTCTGGAGATCAAAGTCCGCCCCTCTCCCCTCCCTGCTCCTCTTCCTCTTCCTCATCGTCCCACCACCCGCTGCTGGGCCTGGGAATGACTGACGGTGTCAGAACGTCTGGCACTCAAACAGACCGGCTTCTGACGGGTGGCGGCAAACGCGATGTGACACAGCCAGCAGTATCTGGTTTCTCCTGCACCGACTCCATTTCTTATGGCTCAGAGGGGCTTAGAGCGGCCACGGGGAGTGAGTGTGTGTGAGTGTGTGTGTTTGGCTGTGGGAGGTAATCGAGCAGATGTCAGGAGAGACTCTGAGAGGGGCTGTGTACACTGAGGGACGACTGAAACCTGTCACATTGATTTTCAGTGCTCTCGTAGCATCCGGGGTGTGCTCGCATGTTTGCCTTTGAGGAGTGTGTGTGATGTTTAGAGTCTGTGTGTGTGTGTGTGTGTGTGTGTGTGTATGTGTGTGGCTGACATACACTTACATCCACTTCCACGGTGTGTGCAGACAGTATGAAAACAGAGAGCGGATAATACATAGGAAAAATAAAAAAAAACTTTTTAAAATAATCTATGTGTGAATATGTGTGAATATAAACTGTAATATTGGCACATCACGGATCATAATCTATTCAAAGCGAGCCTATTTCACATTTTTACACTTGTTTTTTTTTTTCTATTGTGATGATGATAATGTAATTACTCCCAATTAACCCAACCCAAAAAAAGGCATTTCAGTTCGTTTAGACTGGGAGAGAAAATAGGTTTTATACAGGCATAAAACTGCTTCACAGGTGTAAAAAACAGAAAGATTAAACAAAACCAGAATGAGACAATTTAGTGTGGATTAATGAGGATCTTTCCTGGCAGTTCTCTTTAAAGATGATGTATGAAATTATCTTTTCCACTCCTCCTCCTCTTTTCCTTCTATTGTAACCACAGGAATATTAACACACAGTATAACACGCGTCCCATCTGGTTAGTCAGAGCATTTGTTTCCTCTGCAAGACGTTAAACATCAGAATAACCATTACTTCTATCCGTGTTCACAGATTGCTCTGCAGCTCCACATGTTCTGCCAACACAATGAACCCGGGGCTGTGAGATAAAATGTCACAGCTATATATCCTGAGGCTTGTTTAAGTGTAAAAAACAAAAAGAAGAAGAAGGCAGTCACGGCATGGCTTGTTGAGCAACATGAGCAGAAGCATGACATCCGTTCTCCTACCTGGCTTCTTCTTCTTCATCCTCGAATCCTAAAAGAAGCAGAAGATTCCCAGCAGAGGAGACACAGGATGCTCTCCAGGTTCTAGGTTAAATACAGACAGCCACGGCCGCCTGAATGCTCATCACAACCCTTCTCCTGCCTTACAGAGTGTGCCATCTTTTGGCTCCTTTTAGAACTGCCGCATTCATTTTTCCTTTTCTTTTATTTATCTACCACTCTGTGCAGGGAAAGATCATAAAATCAGTTAAATAAAGTGAAATGGTTGTCTGGGGATGGATATGTCCCTTGCAACGTGAAGTGGAACTTGAGGAAATCGCCGGATCTCCCGCAGCTTTGCGGAGGACGATTTCTGCAGGGGCTACTTTTTTTTCAAACCCGTGCAATTTATGCTGGCTCTCCAGCCATAAAAAAAAACAGAAACAGAAATTTTCTGCCTTCTGATGTCGTTCCTGATGAGAGGACT
Organism: Crenichthys baileyi; assembly: GCA_036173005.1. Taxonomy (NCBI): domain Eukaryota; kingdom Metazoa; phylum Chordata; class Actinopteri; order Cyprinodontiformes; family Goodeidae; genus Crenichthys; species Crenichthys baileyi. Next base: position 153,168 of record JAHHUM010002935.1, on the reverse strand, counting down.
GGATGAATGAATGAGCCCAGAGCGCAAAAGTAATTATGACAGTTAGAAACAATTAAAGATAAACATCACAAGTTTTTGTAAATGCACAAGTACTTGCGTGCATATATATTTAAAAGTCTATGTGTGCCTGCATTCATTCTCATGTGCAAAAACAACAAAAAAAGAGAAATAGAGATATTCACCTTCGAAGGGTCACTCTCCTCTTCCTGGCTCATTAAAAACAGCCCCATTAGCGCTGTTCCTTCAGACGCTGACAGTTATGTGAGTGAACGTGCACGCACGCGTGCGTGAGTGTGTGTACAGTTAGCAGTAAAGACGTGCAACATTTTGGAGGCCTCTGGGCTGCAGAAGAATACATTAAAAAGCAAAGAGCCCCTCTCCTCTTCCTGACTGACTCCTGCTGGGACTACTTAGCATTTCTGGGGTGAAAACTTCTGCAGCAAGGTTGTCAGACACTATATACAAATTACGGCAGAGCTAAATTGCTCCTGTATGTAGTTATTTAACATTTGTGTGTGTTTTGTGTGCATGTGTTTGCCTTGGCCTGATGAATGCCGTATTCCCTCGATAGATGACGGGCAACACTGTCGCTGCGAGGGAGCAGAGAGCGAGGGAGAAAGAGAGATCACTAAAATGATTAAAAAGAGAGAGAGAGATTCGGAGCTACAAATCCCTCAAGAATCCAAAACAACTTCACACTCGTTAGCTCATGAAAATTCTAGTGGTTTTAATGTGTTTTTAGGTCACAGATGGTAAGAGGAAGTAAAAACATCTCTCTCTTCTGCACTTATTTTATCATGATCCATTGAGAATTAGGCAGAAAACCTTTTAAATTAGATTAAATGCTAATTACAGTCAGACCACATGTAGGTTTCACCCCAAAAAAGTTAACCGAAGGCCTCAGATCAGGGCAAATATTGCAACAAAACGTGTCTGTTTTTTAATGTTTTTTTTCCTCTCCACTTGACCTGTTTTTTTGGTGCAGTTAAAGAACATCTCAGGGAAGTTTTCATATGTGTGTTTGTGTATGGGTGGTTCATACTTTCTTGTAGATCAGAGCGACACAATATATCGAATCGCAATATCGAATGTGACATATGACATACTTTAGAAAGTCTAAATTCATTCCATTCTATAGAAATACCAATAAAACTATGACATGAGCACACTTGACCTAAGTTGACTACGATCACATTTGACCTAAATGTCAAATGCGCACTGGTTTTTGTGCACCTGCATAGCTTATTTGTAAAAAGCAAATTTGGTCACATCCCAATTTACCTTTTTTTTGCTTGTAAATCTGAGATAAAACATGTTCACGTTCAGACTCTAATAAACAACACTTTGGTTTTTAGAATTATATCCCAATTTTTATCTTTAGATGTTAATTTAGACATTGTTTAGGTGTATTTTTAACCTAAAAAATTCACTTGGTTAATAATGAAAAAGGAGGGTTTTCAGACCCAAATTTTAATCACAATACATAAACATTATAAGATATTTACATCACTTATGCTGAAATATAATCCAGATGAGACCTGACAGAATTTTCCCATTTTATGTTATAAACAGTACATTAAACAATTATTCTTGTTCAGGATGGGGATGGAGCATTCCTGGGGTTAGTATCCATGGATGGGCTCATGAACGAAAGTATGCGCGGTTGGACCTGTCTCGTAGGAGTGATAACAAGTCGTCCGGCTGCTCACCGCCACCAGCCATCCATTTAAAGTGAATTAGGATTCAAATACTCGACCCATCAGAGTTGCCAATAACGAGCAGCGCCGTTGAAAATTACAGGGGGAATTTAAGTCTGCTGGCTAATGGCATTGGCACCGACACTTTGCCAATACACATTTAGCTGTGTGCGGGTGCGCCTGGCCCGGGGTGCAGGCAGAGACTGACACATCTCTCTTGAGCCTGTCCAGACGGAAGATTGGCCTGTCTGTCAGCGGCCAGGCCACTGCCATTACCCCATGATCACCCCCAGCTCCTCTTCAACCTTCTAACCCAAACCACCTCCACACCACTCCTACGGTGAAATATTCTCTCCTTTTTCTTTTTCCTGTAAATTTTTTACTGGCACTGCTTTTTTCTTTCTATTCTGGTACTACACCCATGTTTTAGAGGTAAACAAACCTATAAAAGGTTCCTCTACTCTACCCTCAAGTCGATGACCTTAATGAGACAAAACAACTGACTTAAAGATCAGTTAAGCCAGCAGAAAAAGCTTTAATTAGTAGGCTTTTGTGTGTGTGATTAGGGGTAATTATTAAAATTTGAGTTGCCCTCAGATCACAACTAGCATTGCTGGTTTACATTTAATAATGAATGAACCTAAGCACAACTTCTCAAACTTTTTTCCTTTCAGATACTGGAAAATGTGAAGGTCCAAATTTTACCAACAGTAAGTTACCTGTAACTGATGGTTGTTGAGGAAACTAATTTATGGCCTCACCATAAGTGATATTAACTGTAAAACTGTCACTGTAAAACCTTTAGTTCCTGACACCTATTAAAATGTGACAAATGTCTGCTTGCAAATTTCCTATCTTAATTCTCATGTTTTCTGCAAGTTCCAACTTTTGATGCCGTCCTCATAACTTTTTGATGACTTTAAAAAACTTAAGCAAGTCAAATATAACTGTAACCAATGTTACCTTCAATGTCTTCTAATTGTATACAGTTTGCTGCATACTAGTTATTGATAGTTAGTGAAAAAGCTGGAAGTGAATAACTAAGTAATGTTTGGATTTGAATTCCCTAAAAATACTACAATAAGTATAACCATATTTAATGCAATTTGAGCCTGAACTTCAAAGACACCAAATAGCGCGTGCTTATTTGCGTGTACTATACATAAATTGCACGTGCAATAAGTCGGCGTGTTGCGTGCGATCTTTAAAGATTGCGCGTGTAATGGATATTACGTACAAAACAGGTGCAGACCGCCCAATTTAAATGAGCAAATTGCGTGTGCTACTGGCTGGCTACTACTGGCCGGAACAAGAGGAAAAGCAAACAGATCTTCTGCTGTGTTGCTGGAAATATGCAGGGATTGATCCAGTTGCTGATTTTTTTCCTTCCGTTCCGTTCGGCCCTTGCTTTTCTGGACTATTACACTTAGTTAACTTTTGTTGTCGTGACGAGATTATTTCTCCTATCTTGCTTGACGTAACTTGCAACAAATTGCCAATCAATATTAACAATATAACAGACAACCATGTTTGTTAATTAATTTATTACAGGTTTGCCTCCCTTGATCTTTTAATTGTTTTCTCACCGGGTTCTTATGTTTTTTTGAGAGTCAGTGTTTGAAGAGTTCAGAGTTAATGATAAACAGCCACAATATTTAAGCCTGAACGTAATATTAGCAACATAAAAGCAGTTTGTTGTAGGAGTTGTCAATCTGTATGTTATAGCTCTGCTAATTTTAAAACATAACGTCATAACTGTCCTGCAAAGACTTTATATTGAACATTTATGTACATAAAAATTTATTATTTTCCACTGATTTTACTGAATTTGTTTTGTTTGTTTTGCCAGTATTTTAACGATATAGAACGTGTTTGATAGTATAAATAGTTTTTTGGTGACACAAAATAATTTTTTTTACGGTATAAACGAAACCTTCCCCTGGCATAAGTTCACATTTAAACATTGTAATCAAACCAGCTCCGATTGCAATGTTACTGTCAATAATGCAATGTGTTTAGTTTAGTGACAAGGTTAAAGCATACACTGTCTTTTTCCCCACGTGGAAACGCCGTCATTAAATCATGATTTTTCAGCTGCTAAGAAATTATTTTAGCATCTAGTTTGCAAATGAAGGATTTAATCTGCCCTATAATGTCTTGATTTATTTCCTATTAATTATATTATCACCTTCAAAGCACAGTTGGGTCTTTTGCATGATGTGTGATTACAGTTAACAAGCTGTGGGCGCTTGATCATTAATGTTCGTATTTGGCATGATCTTTGTACGCATTCAGCAGATGATCTCACTGACAGCGATGTTACGCTGGAATGATCAAGACGCAAGAAAAAAGTGTTTCAAGGAGTTTCTATATCATGGCTTTTTTTGTGATTGGCTCCAAATCAGAGCTTTGATAAACCTATATAGAATCCTCTATTCTCATCTATTTTTATTTTTATTTCTAACCCAAATCTGTTGGCACATTTACAGAACATTCTTTCTCCACATTATCTGCCATTCTATCTATGCCTCGTTCTGACCAAAGACAGCAGACATTTTTGCGTCCCAGTTAGCACCTGCATTTCAAACGTGCTAAATTCACATGCTATACCAGGTCATTTGTAGATCAGCTTTGCGTACGCAAGCAGGTTTGCGTGTGGTTTAGTACACACAAACCTTTTAAAGATCAGGCCCTAAGTTTTGGAAGCAGAATATTTTGAGGTTTGCCCAGATTAATAAATAATCTTGATGAATTTATACCCTTTAAGGCTTTAGGACCTGTACATACTTCTCAAGATCTAAGAAATTGGTTTACCTGAAGTGGCAAGAACAGGTTTATTCTGCCCAGGACACTGAGAAACCCAAGTGCAGAACCCCGGGAAATCCATGGAAGCAGAAAAGTGTTGATAACTCAGTAACTTTGTGGCCAAAGCACCTGTTATCAACCCTTTTTCCTGATGTTGTTTAAAACTGACGTGAAAGCACATATTGTGGTTACTCTACTCAGCCTGCTGCCATCAGTCCCTCCTGTGTGCCAAAACACTCACAAGTTACACGGTCCTCACGGAAAAGTCCTTTCTTGCTGCAGTCAGAGTTCCAATTCTCACATTCAGGCTGCTCATGAACTGCATTTGTATGAAGCTGCCATTTGTTTAAGGAGCAACACACACTGGCGGTGTCAGACATTCCTAAAACCTGGTAAACAACACATACCAGAAGTGTCTGGATGGTGGCCACAACCTTCTAACCTGTTCTATTCAGAAGCATTGACTCTTTTCATAAAACTATATGCAACTAAAGCATAGTATTTTTTTCTGTCTCAATGCACTTCAGCAGGATATACCCAAGGTTTAAAGGCACCACCTCATGCATTTCTATGAACATGGCACGCTGTGATGCTACTGATGTGCATTCGCCTTTCTCTTTGAGTCACAAGATTTTCTTTGACTAAAATAAAACAATGCATTGTAGTTAATTAATGCATTTCTACTGTCTGCTGGCTCTTGTAAACCACACAAGAAAAAAGTCCTGACCAGATTATGTGCTGAGAACAAGCAATGAGAACTCCCACACCAGGCCTGTCTTGTGTCCCAGCCATGGGATGAAACATGGACTGAACAAAAAGGCTGGTAGGAAACTGTGCATCTTTGATTACACACACTAACCTACAGCCCAAGAAGGAGCAATCACAGCTGGAATCCCCATGATGTCATGGAATCCCTAAACATAAATCTTCTCAAGCCAATCCTCTTTCTATCCTGCTGTCTAGAAGCTACAGGGAGAGGTAGCGCACATCCGCTCCAGGTCTCTGAAACTCGCTGGCAGGTAGTACTTCAAAGTATCCTTGGATCCAGACTTGACTACGATCTGGTTTTTGAGTACCTGCCGATTGAGGACAACAAAAGTTAAGTAAGGCTGTTTGAGCATCTAGTGTTCATGCTAAAAAGAGGTAATTAAGAAAAGCTTGTCTTGAACCTTTCTTTCTGAGCTTCTGTAAAAAAGATGTCTGAGCCAGAGATTTCCCCAGATGAGATGGTGTCTCTAATCATGTCGAGTGAACCAGTTTTCCCCCTGCCTGAAAGAAAACAGCATAGAAACCGGCAGCATCGCACGCCTTCCTACGCGCCTGTCCGGGTAGCAGGGGATTATACTTGGGCAAATCATATTTCCTTAAATATTATCTTTACTAAAATAATGGTGGCTAATTAAAACAACATTAAGAATCAATTATCCAAAAAGGCTATTGACTTCTAGTTAGGCAAATTATTCTTTAAAATGCTATTTTATTAAAATAAGGTTTTCCTATTCTAATTTGCATTGTGACAGATTGTTTGAACACATACCAATTGTCCTTAATTAGTTTTAAATCTAATTTTTCCTCATTTCCAAATTCCTCTAAATAAACCTTGGTTCTTAAACATAAATATCCACATTGAACTGACAACTTGAAGTTGAAATGTTTTTGTTAATAAATTCTTATATTTTGGAGAGAAGTTGTGAGTTTATTCCATCTGTGTGCAGAGTTTGCTGTTTTGAGAATGCCAGTGCTCAAATCACTTTTTCACCTATTGTTCTAATACCACTGCCATATTAGGCTGGTATTTACAGGACAATACTCAACAGACCCAAAATTATTTATTTAAATATTAAATAACTTAAGCATGTTATTGCAGCTGTAAGATCAGCCTAAGAAGACTGAATAAATTTGCCTTTAAACTGAGACAATTAAACAAAAGAATTTCTAAGAACTCGCAGAACGTGTTTAAACCTTTTTTTACGCATTACAGGGAAAACAAATCAAAAGTTAATTCTAGTCAGAAAGTGAGTTTTTCTGTTACATGAACCACTGATTTAATTTAACTCACAATTTTATTATGTTTGGTGAAAAACAGGCAGAATAACAATTCCACACACCTTAGGCTGGAGTCAATAGTTGAGCAGGTAACCATGCAGCCATGATATAATAAGGATTCACACATTAAATTAATAAAATATGGTTATGAAAAATATGCTACACTAGTTTAAAACTGTCCAACCCTTTTATTTCTCCCCCCATTTCAACAACATTCCTTACCATTAAATTGCAGTCGCACCGTAAAATCTTGGAATGCTCATATTGAATCCCTGTAGCTGCTGAAAGAATTTGGTGACCTCCCTTAAGAAACACATGAGAAAAGCCCACCGCCCTTGAACAAGGTTGCAGACCATCACTAATTACAGGAGAGGAGGGCCTCCCCGGCTGGTTGAGCTTGTTGTTTGGTAGAAACACAATGTTCATCTTTCAAACAATAATCTCCTCTCTTCTCAATGTACAGATCAGAGGAAAATATATAAATACCTTAGACAGCACGTGTTTCAACTAGAGGGGCTCAGGATGACAGAATGGGTGTTGAGCGAGAAACTGCTTAATCTCCTGCAATGCTCGTGTCAATTGGTGCAAAGGGTGTGACCGATAGAATAGATTTCCAACTTAAAATGCTTTATTACACTGCCCTTCCTCCCTCTACTGAGATTCTTTAATTCTTGTTGTGTGCTTGTAAAGGGGCAGTGAAAAGTGAAGATTGAAAGAAAAAAGGGCGACTGAAAGATTCCCGGCAAAAGTGTACCGTGATATTTAAGCTGCAAGGAGAAGGCGCCCGACATTAGCTGCTTAACTAGCAGCAGAAGAGAAGGAGTAATGAATGTAGAAAGGGGGAGACATATGAAATGTCATTAACGTTAATTCTAATCACTTTTTGGCTATTAAGCACAAATTAGTGAAGGCGATGTTAAATGTCATGCTCTGTCCTGGGATTCACTTGAGAGAGGGTGGGGGCCACCGAAGAGGTTCTCATTTACATTCTTAAGATCCAACTTAATTCTCGAAAGGGGTGATTGGAAATGAGGCCGAGCCGTGAACCAATAGCGATGACACGCGGCGTCGGGGAGGAACACAAACGTTTTCTGCCAACTGATTCCTTATTGTTCCTGCTCAAGGTTATTTTCTTGAGCCTGTCGTCGAATGTCATTCTCTTAAATAATTCTGCTCAGGCTTTTTTCCTCCCTCAGGCTTTAAAGGTTTGTGCTATTTAGGAGCAATCATGTCAATGTGGAGAAGAATTTATCCTGTTTAAAAATATGTTACACGACTACAATTCATGTTAACAGCAGAATCTGTCGCTGGATAAAGACTTTTAGCTTGGTGGTGCTGAAAGTAGTTGAAATAATAACTGTGTGGGCTAGATCTCAAGAGGACCTTATTGTCAAGTTCAGTTCCAAACTCACTGGCGCTTGTTTTCATGCAGGCAATCAGTATCTGTCAAACCCTCAAAACCCTGGAAGAGCATGTAGGCAGTGAACAGTGCAGCAAGTCGAGCTAAAGCCCCACAAAAACCATGTCATTTAATTCATTGCGATAGATAGATTAACCTCAGAGCACCACAGAGGCCTTTGCATTCTTGTCCACATTGTTCTAAAGGCAGCCCACAGTCTTTGGAATTATCCCGGTTTTATTTATTTTTTTGTTCTGTCTGTTTTTTGTTTTTTTTCTGTCCTCTGTGGCTACAGTTGACTGTGGGAGAGTAAATAACATTTGATATGCATAAACAGCTCCTTCCTATTCATTACTGTCAGAGCGTTGGAGTGCAGGAGGCGGAGGTCAGCATGTGAAGGTCCTCCTCAGGCAGGAGTAACGCCTGTGGTAGCTGTCACTCCTCCTCCCTCCCACCTCCACCACAGCTCAACCCCCAGCCCTCCCTGCCTCCCACCTCCTCCTCTCTCTTCTCCTCTTCCTACCTCCCTCACCCCCTCCCCTATTAGCACAGGCTCCAGGTCATAACCTTTCCGTGGCATTTTGCGATTCCACAACCCTTTGATTAGTGCAATATTTACATATCTCACAGTGGAGAGGGCGTTCTTGTGTCGCAGACACTTGAAGTGTTGTAAATGTGTTTGGCCTTTTGCCTGAGAAATGCGGAGGAGTCAGACTCTCTGGTGGTAGCTGTAGTCAGGGCTTCTGCGCTGATATGTGCCCTAGTGCGTTTTAAGTATATTTACTCCAAACTGCCATCCTGCACGTACAAGTGCCATTTGGTCCTTGACGTGGACCCAGACCCTTTTCTGAAATGGACCGTTTAGAAGCCATTAGAGAGGAATAGTGCTCCCTGGTGGCAGATTGAGATCAGGCCCTCTGACTTGGACAGTGCAGTGAACTACAGAGCTGAAAAGTAGCAGTCAGGTTTAGACTGGAGTTCATTTGACCAGACTCCTTAAGAAACAATAGATTTTACCAACTAGAAAAGATCCTAACTAGAAAGATCCTAAACTTATTGCTCAAGATTTTTTTTTTAATCCCGGTCTGTTAAAAGGTTATGAGCATTTAATATCTTACCTTGAGTAAAACCTGCCTTGCTTACCTTTGTTGTGTAACAATCGTGTGGTTTGGCTATTAAGTCTCAAGGCAATTATTAATAAAGTTAGTGATTTTTAATCGAAATTACCAAGTCAGGGCACCACCTGATTATTAGGAAATAATAGCCAAACATTTCTCAGTCTATGTCAAGAAGAATAAAACTGAAGCACTAATGACTGATAAAACAACAATGTGTTAATATCATAGTTTGGCATGGATATGTATGTATCAGAACCAAAGGTGTGCTATGATGAATTGGGAATGAGGACAATTTAGCTCTGAGGCTAACAAAGAACAACTGTTGCAAGGTGTTTAAAAAAACAGTTCACAATGCAAAGAAGAAGAGAAAATAAAACAAATGATTCTTAATTTTGTATTAATCAGCCATCACGGTGACAGGTTGAAGGGAGCTAGGGACTACCAAGATTGTGGATAGTGGTGATATCTTAGTCGGACTTAACAGCTCAGTTAACACAGGGGAACCAATGGCGGTTGCCACATTGGCATTAGTATTAGCAGCTGGGATAAACAACTACAATCTCGCCCGTCTCTAAGGACTATGCTGACATATATTTATGTGGGTTAGTAAGAGGAGAGGAAGAGAAAAATCAGACAAAAAGAGAACAAGCTCACAATGCAAGACTCAAATCACTAATAAACATAGTATAGGGCCAGAGAAACATAGCAGCTGCTCTCGGTTGCTCAAGGCTGGTTGCTCACAGTCAACAAACAGAGCTATGCTCTGGTCTCTTCTTGTAGGGGTTCCAACTACCAGGTTCAGGCGGCTAGTCTCAGTTTTTCAGCTGGTACTGTTACTGGATACACTGACAAATTTCATAGTGGTTCATGCTAACCTTATTTTATGAACCTTTAACATGTTGTTAAAACACTGTCAAAGTACATTTGCAAAGGATTTCCACTAAGAGTACCTCTGATGAGGATTATGAAAAGTATAATAGTATTAACAGCAAAAACATCATTGCAGGTAAAATGAATGCTATTTTAATGCTTTTTGCAAGGTCTTTTTTTCCAGTTAGGTAGTTATTCTAACTAGAAACATGTTCAATTGTTAGTACGTGTTTGACAGAGGAAGATCATTGGTGGCGTACCACCTCCTACAAGTTTCCAGTGTAAATACTGACTAGCTTCTGCAACCGTCCGACGCTTAGTGCATTACGGTTTTTTTTTTTTGACACAATTGTTTCCTGCTAATTTTTGGTCTTTCTGAAGGTCCCCACAAGCAGTCCTTGGCTCTTAGGGAACTATTCGGATTATTTTTTAGACTGTCTGAAGCACCTGGTTGTTGCCTTTTCACATTGTATAAGGATTTTCTTTCTACTAATGGATTATGGCCCCAATGGTGCTCACTGGAACCTTCAGTATATTAGAAATTCTTCTACAAGCAATGCAATTAGTATGTTTTGGAACTATAACATTTCAAACTTCTTGAGACAGCTAATTGGTGTTACCGATCATGTTTCCTGTGTCACACCATGGTAATGAGAAACCTTTTTATAGGTCGTCAGTTGGGAATCAACCAGCTAAAATGAATTTGCAGATGGCAGGATTGACAGAACCCACAGATAAATGCACACCAATTCAAAATTCGCTAATTGGATATGTGGTAGTTTTGTCCAGTTTTGGTGCTAAGAAAATCTTGTCTTTATTTTTAAGGCATTTTCAAAATACCTAAATCATAAGCTATCACATCATATGCTAATTTATAGTAAAAGTTTTTAATATAGGATAAACAATTCCAGATGTTTAGATAGTGGTGATTTTCTGTCTATTTTGTGGCACTAGTAGCTTGACAGAAAGAAGGGCAGAGCGAGGGGGGAAAGACAGTAACTAACTCAGGTTGGGAATCGAACCCCAGACAGCTGCTTTGAGGACTTTGGCCTCCATATAAGTTGTGTCCACTTTACCAACTGAGTCATGTGGCACGTCATGTAATTAAAGCAAATTTCAGCTTTGGGTTGTTTCATTTAAAATAATAAAAGTCTGACATACTGCATCAAGCTGGGAGCTTTAGGATCCTGTATTCCTTAGCGTTTTAAGGTTCTCTAGTTTGTTCAAGTAAATTAGATCAAACTATCTAAAATATCGCATCACAAGACTGGCAGTGTTAACTGAGAAATAATTCCTTAATTTTTTATACTAGTTATTTCTATGTTAAAATGCCACACACTCTAAACATGTTTTAAAACAAAAGTCTTTAAGATTATCTCTGCTTTGGGAAAACTGTCTAGATCGTCCTGAGGATATACCTGCAAAAAAAGGTTTCCTATAAGAGCAACAGCTTTCTTTTATGGCACATAAAGATGTGACATTAAAAAAATCACATTATGCTGTGTTCTCTAACGTACCTATCCATCAGCCTGGAGTTTGGCGTATTTTTCCGCCTCAGTCAGTCATTCAGTCAGTCAGTGTCTCTCTACTGTGTGACAGAAAGAAGAGATGTCAGCGTACAGGTTTTTCAGGGAGCTCAGGGCCTTCACGTCTGCCTTTGCAGTGACTGATGAGGTCGGGAAAGTGACGGGCAGCTGCAGTCTTTTCTCAGCCCACAGGGCCTGCCTGGCATTAACACGGAGTGCCATGTTCTCAGAGGGAACCTGTCATTCAGCCGTCACTCAAACCGACAGACATGCGGTGCACACAGAGAAAGAACATGAAAGGGACTGGCAAAGTAGCAGCTGATCCCCAGGTGGTCCCTAAGAGCTGAAGGTTGTGAGTTTCTCATCAATGTTGCTGGGCAGCTTGACTTCAGCTGCAGGGCCACACACGGACATGAAGGTGGCGACGAGGCCTGGACAAACATCAAAGTCAGGATCCATCAGTTGTGTCACATGATATGAAAGGGAGCAGCTTGCAGTGTGGTTCAGGTTTGATCTGTTTTCAACTCATCTGCATTGATCAGCAACACTTGCGCTGTCTTCTGCAAGTAGTAATTATCAAAGTTACGCTGTGCTGTTAAAGACATCAGAACATATTCCTGAAGCAGGTCAGTGTAGTAGAGTTTAATGAAGAATACATGCCTTACAGAGGTATTGATTTTCCTTAAATGTTTTGTGACGGTACAACCACAAACTTCTGTTTATTTTACTAAGAATCGTTGTCAGACTGAAACATTTGTTTTTACAAAGTTGTGTGCATTTGTGTTCAGTCCCCATGAATTAGTCTTTGTAGAATACCCTTTGCTGCAGTTACAGCTGTAAATCCTTCTGGGTGTGTCTCTATCAGCTTATATATATATTTGCCTAACTACCTGTGCCTGCTGAAGGAAACCACCCCAGCACTATGATGCTGCCAGCACCATGTTTCACTGTGGAGACGGTGTGTTCAGAGTGATGTGCAGTGTTAGTTTTCCTGCTCATGTAGCATCTTGTGCGTTTGGCCAAAAATGTTTTTTGGTCTTATCTATCTTGCAAAGTGGATCTTTTACAGCTTTTCATAGAAGAATAGCGCAGAATAGATTCTGTTGGAATCTCAGAAAAATTATGAAGTTTGTGGTCGCAATGTTGCTAAATGGGGGGAAGGTTCAAGGTATATGAATACTACTACAGAACAATGTAAATCAGAAACTTTTAAAACTGGGCATTATTTTCCTCTTGACTATGATGTAAATGGGTCAAAACATAAGGAATCTCACACTAATAATAATATGTTACAATTGTGCTGCTGTCTTGGCCAGGACTCCCTTGCAAAAGAGATTCTGAATCTCAATGGGATTATTCCCGGTGAAATAACTTTACCTTTTTTAAGCATCTGGAATAAAACTTTTGTTCTGCAAAACATACTTTGCTGTGCGTTTGCAGATTCTGTGTTTGTTTTGCAGAATTCATCCCACTGCTGGTAACTGCAAACCCAAATCAACCATAGGGACTACTAAACATCTGTTTGTAACAGGAGCTACTGGCATCAGCTTCGGTATGTCCCAGTCCACCAAAGGACGTCTGTCAAAGTTTACAATTGTCATGCCATCGCATGGAAATACAAACAGAACAGAGAAAAACACATTTTTTAAATGTAATATTTAATTTTTAAAATAACGATAATCTAAAGTTTCCATTCTTTAAATATACAATATTTGGAGAATTTAAATTGGCCCTGTGATAGAGTAGCAACCTGTACAGACCCATTGACCAATGGAAATGGACATGGACGGCAATTTCCCCACAGCAACCCTGGACAGATTACGCAGGTATGGAAAATGCTGAAATGAAAATGTAAAAAGTTATTTTGTGTGTTTTGGCCTTGTATGTGTTGTTTTCATTCTATTTCAAATGGAAATACTTTGAAAAATACTTGCCTAATTTCTGACTTCACATTTGCAAATTGTAATTTTTGGAACTACGCTTGCTGATATGTTTGCCATTATGTCACTTTTAAGGCAGATTTTAGGGTTAAGAAACTTGAAATAACACTTGTACCATGCACTCACAAAATATTTGTCAAAAATCCCATAAATCCCAAAAATCCCATAAAGAAGGAAATTCAGTCAAGTCATAAAGGGGATGAATATTGAAGTACGCAATGCTGTTACATAAACAAGAAAATGCTGGTTTATATTTTAAACAACTGGTTTAAACTTACCATTTCTGTCTCATTACTGAAACGTTGCACTGTTTGTGGCACCATGTTCTGTTGTTTCAGCCAGTCGTGCACACACGTGACAGGAAATTAAATTCTTTTTACTGACTTAAGTTATTGTGAGTCACTCACCAAACTGAATCTGGTTTATAAATCATTTGAGTCACAGAGTCAGTGATCCTGGGTATCACAACATTTGTTTTTCTTTCTGAATGACAAAAAGTAAAGTATCCAAAAAAGAGTAATATTGGTGCATATCTCTTGTGATAATGTTTTTGGTACATCTAGCAAATAAAAAACAAATCTCAATTAATAAGGGAATCAAAGGGCAGAACCCAGATGCAATTCGTGAGGACAATGAAACAGCAGCAGGAAGAAATCATGACAGATATTTTGTGGAACTGGCTAAATATTTTTTATTTAGTCTACTCTAGTCTCACATAATAAATCATTAATTGCTACATTGCCATGGGGAAATTACAGCGTTAATCGGCGTAATATCAGCTCAGGTAAGGGAAGTGGCTAACATCCATAGAAGCGGAAAAGTGAGTGAGTTTTTGTACTGGAAATGAGTTAGAGATTTGTTGTGCTGGACTGAGTTACCAACTCAGTGATTCTTAATGTTTGGGAGTGGCCCTAAGCTACTGAGCTAATGAGTCACAGAATCTGTCAGTCTTCCATTCTGAGAGTGATGCCTTTGAGTGATTCATTCTTCACATCTCAATGCAGGGATGGAAACAGTGAGTTTAGTTGTTTTTTCCAAAGGGCTAATATGGCAATTAAGTTGAGATATTAATATAAATACAGTTGCAAAAATAGTTTCCTGAGTTACATGTTATCTTCTTTGTAGTTGGCTAGCTAGCAATAACAGAGAAGACAGAGAGTTAGTTAATAGATACAATGAATCATAATTTCCGAGTCGGTAAAATGACTCAGGAGTTTTGAACAATTCAATCAGAGATCGCACATTACTAGTGCATTTCGCTATTTTTGTGACAGTCCGTACACAGCGTGGGTTGAGATCGAGCAACAGAAGGAGCAGCAAGGTGGAGTCTGAAAGGATGTTTGCTTTTCCAAGAATATGCATGGTTGAATATAAACACAGAGCAAATAATTATTGCACAATGGTACACAGACTTAAAAAAATGGGCAAAAAGTAAGACATCCAGCCAAACTTTGTATTCAGAGTTGTATTAAGAATGCATTTTCTCTATAGACTCTTCTTCTGCTACCAGTTGTTGAATACAGATATCATCTGCAGTGCCATCTAGTTTAAAATACGAACTGCAGTGAAAGATGTGCTCCTTAAGCAAGGGTATAAAAGCTAAACAGGCATTCTTCATGTCCTATGTAAAATAAAACTGTTTCTATAAGGAGGTTCAATGAGTAGAAAAACAGCAAGATTTGGACAAAGCAAGGTGTTCCTTATACTTCTATTGGGGCATGTTCTAATATAAGCTAACAAAGAAACAGTGCCTCTGAAACTCTAAATCCCCACTTCCTTTTTTTCCCCTATACCCTTTCCATTTCTTTAAACCTCAGCGAGAGACTAAAAACCTTTGATTAAAGTTAGGCATTTCATCATCTTAAATACACTATTCACAAAAAGTGATGGACTTTCAGCCTTTGGGTGAAATATCAGGATGAACCTAAAATGCACCATAACCCTTACAGGCGATGTGACCTTCTCTAAACGTTTGAATGTTTTAGAACTCTAACATGGAGCTTAACAGCAAAATTCACAACTTGTGTTTGTTCAATGAATTAACTAATTTCCTTGTCCAATCAGAATAGGTATTTAAACAGTCCAACCGGTCCACATGTGTTTTGTGGACCTGGAGAAAGCATTCGACTGTGTCCCTCGTGATGCCCTGTGGGGGTTGCTCCAGGAGTATGGAATCGGGGGCCCTTTATTAGGTCCGCATTGCTGGCACTAAGTCGGACCTGTTCCCGGTGCATGTTGGACTCCGTCAGGGCTGCCCTTTGTCACCGGTCCTGTTCATAACTTTTATGGACAGGATTTCTAGGTGCAGCCAAAGGCCGGAGGGGGTATGGTTTGGGGACCAGTTGATGCAGATGACGTGGTCCTGCTGGCCCACTCTAGCCATGACCTACAGGGGCGGTTCGCAGCCGAGTGTGAAGCAGCTGGGATGAGGATCAGCTCCTCCAAGTCCAAGGCCATGGTTCTCGACCTGAAAAGGGTGGCTTGTCCTCTTCAGGTTGGAGGGGAGTTCCTACCTCAAGTGGAGGAGTTTAAGTATCTCGGGGTCTTGTTCACGAGTGAGGGAAGAATGGAGCAGGAGATCAACAGATGGATCGGTGCGGCTGCCGCAGTAATGGGGGCACTGTGCCGGTCCATTGTGGTGAAGAGAGAGCTGAGCCAAAAAGCGAAGCTCTCAATTTACTGGTCGGTCTACATTCCTACCCTCACCTATGGCCATAAACTTTGGGTCATGACCGAAAGAACGAGATCCCGGATACAAGCGGCTGAAATTAGCTTCCTCCGTAGGGTGCCCGGGCACTCCCTTAGAGATAGGGTGAGGAGCTCGGCCATCCGGCAGGGGCTCGGAGAAGAGCCGCTGCTCCGCCACATCCAGAGGAGCCAGTTGAGGTGGCTCGGGCATCTATACCAGATGCCTCCTGGACGCCTTCCTCGGGACGTGTTCCAGGCACATCCCACCGGGAGGAGGCCCAGGGGACGGCCCAGGACACGCTGGAGGGACTATGTCTCTCGGCTGGCCTGGGAATGCCTTGGGCTCCCCCCGGAGGAGCTGGATGAAGTGTCTGGGGAGAGGGACGTCTGGGTGTCTCTGCTGAGTCTGCTGCCCCTGCGACCTGCGTCCCAGATAAGCGGAAGACGACGAGTACGAGTACGAGTAGACCAAGACGACACCTAACAATTGATCAACAGTACCTCGTTGCTCAGACCGAAGTTGCCACTGAGCTTAGAGAGTAACCAGTGTCATCAGCAGGTTGCAACAGAGATATACAGGGGTTGGACAATGAAACTGAAACACCTGGTTTTAGACCACAATAATTTATTAGTATGGTGTAGGGCCTCCTTTTGCAGCCAATACAGCATCAATTCGTCTTGGGAATGACATATATAAGTCCTGCACAGTGGTCAGAGGGATTTTACGCCATTCTTCTTGCAGGATAGTGGCCAGGTCACTATGTGATACTGGTGAGGAGAAACGTTTCCTGACTCGCTCCTCCAAAACACCCCAAAGTGGCTCAATAATATTTAGATCTAGTGACTGTGCAGGCCATGGGAGATTTCCAACTTCACTTTCATGTTCATCAAACCAATCTTTCACCAGTCTTGCTGTGTGTATTGGTGCATTGTCATCCTGATACACGGCACCGCCTTCAGGATACAATGTTTGAACCATTGGATGCACATGGTCCTCAAGAATGGTTCGGTAGTCCTTGGCAGTGACGCGCCCATCTAGCACAAGTATTGGGCCAAGGAAATACCATGATATAGCAGCCCAAACTATCACTGATCCACCCCCATGCTTCACTCTGGGCATGCAACAGTCTGGGTGGTCTGTTCTTTGGGGCTTCTCCACACCGTAACTCTCCCGGATGTGGGGAAAACAGTAAAGGTGGACTCATCAGAGAACAATACATGTTTCACATTGTCTACAGCCCAAGATTTGCGCTCCTTGCACCATTGAAACCAACGTTTGGCATTGGCATGATTGACCAAAGGTTTGGCTATAGCAGCCCGGCCGTGTATATTGACCCTGTGGAGCTCCCGACGGACAGTTCTGGTGGAAACAGGAGAGTTGAGGTGCACATTTAATTCTGCCGTGATTTGGTCAGCCGTGGTTTTATGTTTTTTGGATACAATCCGGGTTATCACCCGAACATCCCTTTCAGACAGCTTCCTCTTGCGTCCACATTTAATCCTGTTGGATGTGGTTCGTCCTTCTTGGTGGTATGCTGACATTACCCTGGATACCGTGGCTCTTGATACATCACAAAGACTTGCTGTCTTGGTCACAGATGCGCCAGCAAGACGTGCACCAACAATTTGTCCTCTTTTGAACTCTGGTATGTCACCCATAATGTTGTGTGCATTTCAATATTTTGAGCAAAACTGTGCTCTTACCCTGCTAATTGAACCTTCACATTCTGCTCTTACTGCTGCAATGTGCAATCAATGAAGACTGGCTACCAGGCTGGTCCAATTTAGCCATGAAACCTCCCACACTAAAATGACAGGTGTTCCAGTTTCATTGTCCAACCCCTGTAGAGAGACTGGAATAGTCACAGAAAGGCACAGAGGTGGACGTCCTTTGGCCACATGACACACGTATGACTGCTTCATTGTGAATGTTGCCCTGCAGAATCGGATGATGAATGCCACTCAACTCTGGACACATTTAAGCAAGGTGAGAGGCACCCAAGTGTCATGTCAGACCATTCGAAACTGTTCACATCGTCGTGGTCTGCATGCTAGATGACCTGCAAGAGTACCCTACTACATCACCAGTCACAGACATAATTTTCTTGTATGGGCCAGGGAGCATGTCCGCTGGACGAGGGACCAGTGGGCCTAAGTGCTGTTCTCTGATGGAGGAAGATTCATGTTGAGCAGGAATGATGGCCGCCAACAATGTTGGAGACGTTAAGGAGGGTACATGACACATTATTGGAACACTGATATTTTGTGTTGTGGTATACCTACCACTGTGGTTGGCTTATGTTTAAATAAATACTTTGAAAAGAAGGAATTGACATTGCATTATTTTACTTAAATGCCCTATTTTATGGTCTAATATCACTTTATCGTGGACTTTTTCAATTTTCCACAAATTTCACCTGAAAGCGAAATAACTTTTTGTTGAACATTCAATCTCAGTCACAGAAATCTGTTTTATAGTTAATGCTATTATTCTGTTTTATTAGATCATTAGGAAATATATTAGTGTAATCACTAATAAGACAATTCTCGATTCCATTAGTAACTCACTCCAAAAAATCTTCCAGGTTAATTGAATAGTTAACAATTTTAATTCTATTGTAAATCCTATTTTTTTTTTATATATAAAATCTCATCATTGGTCCTTAAAATTATCTGAGAAAATAATTAACTCTTCGTACCTATTTTTAATTGGTGTGAGACTGATTATGTTTTTCCCACTATAAACTTTAACATAAATAAATGTAACCATCAATTCCACAACATAACCTAGTCATGTAATAGAACCAAGAACTACAATCATGAAGGCTTCTAAATATATTACAGGCAGTGTGACTGTTTAAAAAAAAAGAAAGGCAAACAGGTGCCATTTTTTGTGTAATGAGCTTTATTGTGGACATGATGTTACATCTTTCTAAAATGATGTACTAAAGTGTAACAGAACTGAGAATGGCTCAGACGAGGTAGAGCTTTCACAACGGCTTGCTGGCTTCAAAAACAAAACGAAAAAACCCTACATGGTAGAAAAACTAACCTGGCAAAATTAAATGAAAACGAACGCTCCCGTCTTGCTGCTGTCCTCTCATCCTTGTTGAAGTGATAATAAATACAGATCTCAACCAAGTACATGTGGAATAATAATGTTTCCTAGGGTAAATTAAACATTGAACAAAACAAATAAAAAACAGCAATACAGACAGGAATAATACAGTATAAGAGGCATGAAAAAAACCCAACCAAAGAGAAACAACTGCCAGTCCCTTTGGGATGGCTGACTTCGATGAATAGCTACTGAACGCTTCCTACAGTTTAGAGAAAAGAAGCTCTAAAAAAAAAAAAAAAAAAAAAAAAAAAAAAAAATCACTCACAATTTTATTTAAAAAAAGCACAGCTGTGGCTAGCAATATCCAACATTTCATGAGGAGAACGCACTAAAAGGCTGTGCTGTACAGCCTTCACATGATAAATCTTTATTTAGTTATGTTTTTTTTTTAATCATTCAAATATCTGGAATCATTCTAACAAAACCAAAAAAGCATCTATAGCAAGAATGACACTGAAGTTTGTTAGACGGCACCAATACAAAAAAGAGACATTCTCAAAGAAACCTTAGATAAGAGTGGAGAAAAATGAAACTGGTTAAAGCGCTAACCTAGTCTAAGTGCACTAGTAATGCCATTTGGTTTCTACTGCTGCTTATAAAGGGTTTGGTAAAAGTGGGTTACAGATATACACTTTGTGTTTTTACACACACGCACTCCTGCTTTAAAGTTTTCTAAGTCACACTTTGGAGTACAAATTCTGCGGAGTTAATCATAATGGGAATTTTGTACAACATTGGTATTAGTACTATACTACCCCAAAGGCTAGAGTATCCATTTCAAGTATTTTAACTACAACCACGCCTTTCACACACATACACACGTGTGTGTATAAATTAGGCAACTTCAAGCACATGGCATTGAAAGCATCACTAAAAACAATCTACAAGCATGTAAAAAGTACTGACGTCTCAAAACCAGTAGAGTAGAGCACTCCTTCGTTAGCTTTAAATTTTAAGTCTCGGAAGTCGACTGTTCGGCTCTTAAAGTCTGTAGCTGCTTTCACTTCATCTTTTTCTCGTTTTGTCATCAACATTTCATCCAGGCATGCCTGATTCAAGTGTGGGATTTTTTTAAGGGTGAAGAGCAAGCAAAGCTAAACAGTTCTGCTTCATTTCAATAAACTTTAACAGGCTGTCATTGCAAAGGAGGTAGGATAGTATAAAGAACACATAGACAGAGATATAGAAAATAAGGTTAGGAAAGGTAAAAATCTAAACTCACACCAACTGCTGTTAAGGCTGTGACAGTTCTATGACTCAAAGAGTTTTTAAATAAGCCCCACCCCCCAATGTTTTTATCCTGAAAGTCCCTAGAAATATGATCTCCTGACCTCTGGCTGCTCTCTAAACTGACCTCTTATCAGCAGTCCCCTTAGAATGCAGATCCAGAGGTCATTTTTCACACAACTGGACCAAGAGCATTGGAGAGTGGTTCAGTTGTCTGTTTAGATCTTCCGTACATGGTTATGGATTGACATGTTTATATAAGTGCTCATTTCTCATGTTGATCATACCTAAAACAACTTTTTTTGTTTATATTTTACAAATGAGAAACGGCTAAAAATAAGTGGAAAAAGGCACAGCTGTTTTTAGGTTTGAATGGTAGTTTTAGTACTTTTTCAATTCCCTCCTGTAATATAAATGTATTGTTCTGAAGCACCCAGGACTGATATGTAGTTTTTTTAAGCTGCATATGATTATATGCAGCTTGTAGTTTTTTTAAGCTTCTTTAGCTATGTAGTTTTTTTTAAGCTGCATATGATTATATGCAGCTTAAAAAAACTACATATCAGTCCTGGTTCTAACTAGAGATGCACAGAGTAAATGTTACTGACGGCAGAAGACTCAAAGTTAGCTAGCTTCAGTATCATAAGATGTTTAATAGTCAGGGTTTAAAGCTTTTAAAGGAAGATACATTTTCAGGCTGCCACAACAGGAGGAGAAGCTAGAACAAATAACAGGAAGGCTGAAAATATAAAAGCAAAGTTGCTCTGTTCTGTCCTTTATACGTTTTTTAAATCTGCCGAGGAACATGCTGGATTTGGAGAGTGAAAGCATGAATTATTATTCTCTTTCAAATTTACACAGAGGATACGTTTACAGATGGCAACTCTTACATACTAATTGCTAATATGAGATGCTGAATAACTGCAGAATCATTGGTCTCTGTTTTAGGATAATAGTAACAGCTTGTTTTAAAGTGACTCCAAAACACACAGTGTGACGTCGCCTCTGTTCCTTATATGAGTAATCAATAACAGCTTTTGGCAGGAAGGATAAAAATATTTTGAATGTTTTACATATGAAATTATATAAATTGAAAGTCTATATCGCCACTCTTCTGATTGCTGCACCTCAAGTTTAATCACTTCAACTGAAAAACTTACTATGTGGCCTAAAATAAGCAACATTGTTAACTAATCAATAGCTTGAACATTTCAATTATCATTGAACATTAAGAATTTTACGGCTAGTTTTTCATGGCTGTAGATTGTTATCCTTTATATTCTTTGTTAGTTAGGTGTAATCTGGCCAGTACCTTTAATGCTGACATTACTTTGTTACCAGAGGCTGCTATTTGTCACCTTTCCAGTATAACCACAGAGGTTATACAGGACAGCAATCCATAACCAGCATGTTAGTTAACACTGTTTCCTCAAACTGATGGCACTAATCAGCAGATGAAACCAGGATTTGTTTTGAACCCAGCATAAGTGGATTATGGCCATGATTTCATCATGTAGGTTTTTTTGGAGATCAATATGCAGAAAGGCCACAAGTTATCTTGTGTTAGGTATTTCTTCCAAAAGTACCAAGTTCTTCTTTCC
Source organism: Crenichthys baileyi (assembly GCA_036173005.1). Taxonomy (NCBI): domain Eukaryota; kingdom Metazoa; phylum Chordata; class Actinopteri; order Cyprinodontiformes; family Goodeidae; genus Crenichthys; species Crenichthys baileyi. The sequence goes on along the minus strand of JAHHUM010002935.1, from coordinate 131,130 downwards.
AAGTGCACAAGTTGCAATAAAATCTGGAGCCACCTTCCTGCCACTCCCTTATGTTAAAGCATCTAACTAATTTAGTGCCAGATATCTTTTATGAACAGGTTATGGAGGAAAACTCTCTTTAAAATGGACAATAATTGAATGTCCATAAAAATGGGATGCTCATTTAAATTGACTATTAAAAACACATCTTTTTTTTTAGCACGTCAGCATACATTACCATTAGCATTGTCTTTTTCTTTCTTATCCCACCCCTCTCTTTTAAGTCATCAGCTTTGCAGCCTCTGAGCGACTTGTGCTCCCACTGCAGCTCAGCACTGAGCTATAAGGTTGTGGGGAGCGGGTTGGAATTCTTCCTCCTCTGAATTAGAATCCAGACTCGCTGTGCGTCAAATGTCAATGGAACTGAAGGGCATCTTCTTCTGCTGTGAAGTTGGCCAGCCTTGCGCATGACGAAGTCAAACTTAAAGTGATAAAGGGGCAACAGTAGTAGTCAAGTACTTTCAGTTTTTGATTAAACCAGCTCCATGTGAGCGGATTTTTCCTTCTTTATAGAGACTTTACTTTTTCTTTAAGGCTGCACTTGGCAACTTTACAACTCAAACACAAAACCAAGAGGGAAATCTAAATTCTGAAAGCTACAAAACTCAGAAATCCTTAAAATGATCCAAGCATTTATGTCAAAGATGACCAAACAGATGCAAAATATAAAATTTGGTGAGTCCAGCTTTCTTGCAGAGAAGACACTTAGATTTTTTTTAATCTTCCTTTCCTCCCAGTCACCTTTCACCGGTACATCTGTTCATTTTCTTATCAGACATTCTTATCTGATTCACCTTCATTTTTGTAATTTAACATTTCTTGGCAGGCTTCTTCACAAAAACAAAAACATTAAGAAAAACTAAAAGAGCCTTCATTCCTCTAGAATCGTGAGTCAATCAAGAGTCTAAGTTAAGATTTTGGGTTCAAGAATTTATGCCAAGGCTGGTCCATTAATCACAGTAAAATCTATTGTCGGCGTCCATGTGGATTTGGTATGTGTTTGGCAGCCGCTGCTTTCTGCTCCTCAAGATACTGGCTGTTATCGAAAGGCATGTGGTGGACGCTCTGGACGTGGGTCTTTAGGTTCCCTTTCTGAGAGGCTCGGTATGGGCAGAGCTGGCAGCAGAATGGCCTTTCCCCTGGAGAACAAACGCATGCAGATCACAGATCAGATACAAGCAAGGTGTGACACTGTAAACAGGATTGAAAAAACTTTAATGTGAAGAGTAGCAGACAAAGCACAGTGATGTAAGTCATAAATGAGGTGGTGGCATATGACAAGGAGAAGGGAAAAAAAACAAACGAACACAAGAAACACAAGATGGCATTCAACTGGAAGCTGGAGAATATTTTGCACATAAAGTAAAGCTTTCAAACATGTTTTCATCTTGACCGAGACTGGCTGTATGAAACTCTCACAGTATGATAACCATAAGTAAAAAAAAAGCACTGGTATTAACACAAAGATTTAAAAGAAAAGTCTATAACATGTTCTAATAGCTTTAATTTAAAACAGCACGCAAACTGCTCTGTAGCCTGACAGCTGTGGGTTTTAAACAGTGCTGCCTTAATTAGGGTGGGACTACTTTAGTTTTAACGCCATGACTTTCTGTGTTCCGTAAATACTTTCCAACCAAAGGATTGGCGTTTTCTGCAGGCATGAGAAAAATGTAGTAGTCTTCTTTCAGTCCGCTGACTTAAGAGTATGCAGCAACAGGTGGGGGAGGGGCAGCATTGCAAACAAGTATGTATCTATGCTCTTTACAGCCAGAGAAAACTCCAGTCACTCCAGCATCTAATTAAAAGGACTTTCAATCACTGTATTTCTATGATGGAAAATGTCAGTGGTTTTGATATTGTAATTTCTTGAAACCATGATATATCTTGAGACCTGTAACTGGCCAATGCACACGCCCCTCAGTTGTACATAGAGATGCAAGACAATATTGGATATTGACTCGAATGTCCCAGTTCTATTCTGCCCTGGTCAGAGATTCAAAAGTCATACCTAAGTGCTAATGCGGTAGATTACCAAAACGAATCAAACTATTCTTAAAATTTTTATTTTCGGCCCAAGAGATCACAAAAAGAACAGAATTGTCAAGAAAAAGGTTTTATTTTTACTCAGTTTTTATTTTATTTCTTTTGGAATATTCTGCTTGGCAAATCTGCCCTTATTTTGTACTGTTTCTGGACTGATGTGTGCCTCTGCTCCTTTCAGAGGCTGAACCCTCAGGCCTTGTGCAGTCTTTTTTAGATGAGTCAGTGCAGAGAGGGACAAGAGAAGAGTAGCAGCATGTCACCATTTACCAGAACTGCTAAGGTACAAAATGTCAAATGACCATCACTACTATGATAGCAGCACACAACAAATCTATCCAGCCATCAGACGTTTAGACACAGTGATCTATGAGCTTTACTATACAGAAAGTGGCTGGAATGTATTCAATATCTGTTGCCTAAATTTTGTTTGTTGGGTCACAAAGTTTTTTTGGTCACAAAGACCTTGTCCTATTTTATTTCCAGTTGTGATATAAGTATGCACTTTTGTTACCCTAGATTTATAAAATCACTCTTCAGTGTCGTTAAGTTGTTATTGTGGGAAGAAGACTCAAAGTTAGTGGAGACAGACTAACACTTCTGCCTGAACGGTTCTTTTTTTGTCTTCTTTCTATTTCTCTCAATCATTGGGGACAATGCATGCACCTTCTTCTACTGATAAACACACACACACAAACACACACACACACACACACCCCTGTACTCTTTCTACTAATTAGACTGACCTACAATGGCACAGACACCTCTGCAAGAAAGCAAAAAAAGGCAACACACATGTGAGCAAAACAAATGAGTGTGCCATTTAATTGCACCTAATTATCATTTTGATAAATGGAAGAATATCAAAGTGGGAAAACAAATGGCTCCCACTACCCCTCCCGCACCTTTCTCCCTGAAGAAGAAACAAGAAAATATGGCTGTTATCATATATCATCAGAAATGCAACAGAAAGAAAAGATATACAGGAAGGTGGGTGAGAGGGAAAGAGAGGGATAAAAACAAAAAAGGTGTAATTAATCACAAAAAAAAAGGTGGAAAAAAATGGTGAGGCAGAGACGTGAGGGGAAAGCAAGAACCTAAACGACATCGTCCTGAGAGGAAACATGGCTGACGGGACCAGTGCACTACATTATGCTAAAGGTTATCGTCGTCGTAAAGCAGCGTCAACAGTACATCTAATTGGACCCCTCTGCTGCGCCTGCTCTTATCACTCAGAGTTTGAGGTAAATCTGAATCTGCATGTGATCTGTGTGATAAATTATGACGGATGCACAGAGCTTAGAATCCAGCTCCGAGTGAATGCAAAAAGCAGAACAGATGTAGTCCTCTGCTATAGATCTTTACCTATATGACTAACTCCAAAAACATTCAGAACAACTAAGTGCTATGCTACCTTTCTACAAAATGTTTTGTTGTACTTACACACTTGCTTATTGGGGCATTTTTTGAGCTTATAACAGGAAGCAGAGAAAATCTGTAAAACATCTCATCTTGGAAAGGTTTTATTTTTCTGTAAACAAGTTGGTTTTCTATAATGTGTCATGGACCAAAACAGTATGACCATAAAAAGTTTCAAATGTCGTTTTACCAGGCAAGAAACTGCTATTTTTCTCAGTACCTGTTGCAGCTTGTTGTGCTGCAGTTTTAACTGTAGCTCGATCATAAACAGGAAGGGGAGATCTGGTTATTTTAACTTTTTTCGGATATAACAGCACTACAGCTAATACTAGTCTATGGAATCTTCACTTTAAAAAATGTAAGTTCTTTGCTGCTGCGATATTTTTAAAAATCCGCCTCAAACTGGTTTTGGTTTTTTATGCAGCTGAGGACCATATTGGAAGCACTTTGCCGCCATTTATTGACCAGAGTGTGAACTACACTCTGTTGCTGTTTTGCCATCTTAAGCTGATGACGGGCCAGTAATGATTGCACAGACAGAAACGTTCCACTTCTGTTTCAGCATTGGCAACATCAATGATGTACATTCCTGTGACTAGAAATTTTGTTTAGTTACTATTATGCCCAATGATGATTAATGTATCTAATTTGACTCAATTCATATCTACTGTACGAGCTAAACTTTATGATTCAGCATCCGCTTGACAGCAAAAGCACAAATCTGTATGTAATGGTGAATAAATTCAGGCAGTAAGAGGTCAAGAGTAAACGTCCTGATGGAACAAGCCGCCATTTCTTTCAACCACCACAAGGAGGCTTTAACACATTACATTTTCTACTTCCAGTTCCAATTAAACTAAATGCATATTCCTAACTGTGATTTTGGTTCTAATTTTTAACCATGCCATCCACTATAACAGTGAGTGAGCAAATAATTTAAACAGTTTATATCAAACCTAAATAGTAATAATAAAGAGGTAAACAAAATTAGGCAATGTTGAAAAAACACATCCACTTGGATAAAAAAAAAAAGTCCGATTTAGGTGGAGTACTGGGAATCTCCTACAGCCTATACAATTGACTGCATTCCTCTGGGATATAGATGAAAAGCATAGATTTGTACAGTATATATGTTTTGGATGCCTTTGATACTGATATAAATGCACGAATAGGATACATTTGAACAATCTCAACACACTTCTGCTGCTTTTAAACATCAGTACAGACAGCCAACAGGACAGCTACAATTATTTTCCAACACACACAACTGAATAATACCTAATCACAAGAAAACGTATGAATAAGTTCCAGTTATATTAAGCATACCCTATAAAATGGTGTGCTTTATTTTCTGTTAATGATGCTAACTCTTTTTCTATCAATTACAAAAACATTTCTATGCATTGTCTAGAGAATAAGTGAGGTGTACCAACTATTATTTCATTACAATCACCTGATTTATGAGGGATGAATTTTGGTTGATGGATCTATGTAACCACAGCAGCCTCAGCTCTAACTGGCACCCCTGGTAAAAACGTGTAAAAAGCAAGAAGGGTTGTAGACCCACAGGTTAAGCCAGTATATTGGGATTAGAGCAAGGCAATGCCCAGTTAGTTGGATGAAAACTGGCTCTACACCATCCCACACGGTCAGCAGGTCCCCCATGTAAAATGCCTTAAAATATATTAATCTGTTGGGCTTTTTCTTGGCACTCAGACAACAATTCTGAGTGCTTTTCTGCCGGACAGGACACAGTAAAAAAAATATATATATATATATATACACAGGGGTTGGACAATGAAACTGAAACACCTGGTTTTAGACCACAATAATTTATTAGTATGGTGTAGGGCCTCCTTTTCCGGCCAATACAGCGTCAATTCGTCTTGGGAATGACAAATACAAGTCCTGCATAGTGGTCAGAGGGATTTTACGCCATTCTTCTTGCAGGATAGTGGCCAGGTCACTACGTGATACTGGTGGAGGAAAACCTTTCCTGACTCGCTCCAACACCCCAAAGTGGCTTAATAATATTTAGATCTGGTGACTGTGCAGGCCATGGGAGATGTTCAACTTCACTTTCATGTTCATCAAACCACTCTTTCACCAGTCTTGCTGTGTGTACTGGTGCATTGTCATCCTGATACACGGCACCGCCTTCAGGATACAATGTTTGAACCATTGGATGCACATGGTCATCAAGAATGGTTCGGTAGTCCTTGGCAGTGACGCGCCCATCTAGCACAAGTGTTAGGCCAAGGAAATACCATGATATAGCAGCCCAAACCATCACTGATCCACCCCATGCTTCACTCTGGGCATGCAACAGTCTGGGTGGTCTGTTCTTTGGGGCTTCTCCACACCGTAACTCTCCCGGATGTGGGGAAAACAGTAAAGGTGGACTCATCAGAGAACAATACATGTTTCACATTGTCTACAGCCCAAGATTTGCGCTCCTTGCACCATTGAAACTGACGTTTGGCATTGGCGTGAGTGACCAAAGGTTTGGCTATAGCAGCCCGGCCGTGTATATTGACCCTGTGGAGCTCCCGACGGACAGTTCTGGTGGAAACAGGAGAGTTGAGGTGCACATTTAATTCTGCCGTGATTTGGTCAGCCGTGGTTTTATGTTTTTTGGATACAATCCGGGTTATCACCCGAACATCCCTTTCAGACAGCTTCCTCTTGCGTCCACATTTAATCCTGTTGGATGTGGTTCGTCCTTCTTGGTGGTATGCTGACATTACCCTGGATACCGTGGCTCTTGATACATCACAAAGACTTGCTGTCTTGGTCACAGATGCACCAGCAAGACGTGCACCATCAATTTGTCCTCTTTTGAACTCTGGTATGTCACCCATAATGTTCTGCGCATTTCAATATTTTGAGCAAAACTGTGTTCTTACCCTGCTAATTGAACCTTCACACTTTGCTCTTACTGGTGCAATGTGCAATCAATGAAGACTGGCTACCAGGCTGGTCCAATTTAGCCATGAAACCTCGCACACTAAAATGACAGTTTCATTGTCCAACCCCTGTATATTAATCTTAAATTGAAGTTGCACAATATCAAACTACACTTAATTGAAAACTTAAAACTTTATTTTGAGCACATTTATGTAAAAGAAAAATCCCATGTAAAGAAAGTTTTTGACAAAATCACCAGTTCAACAATTATGCCACTTTCCCACTGGCTCGTTTTAGCCGGCGTGGCTCCACTCCACTCGGTTTTGCTCTACTCGGTACGGTATCAGTCGCGTGACATTGTCACATTAAAGTAATCTGCGTGAAATGATAAAAAATAAAAATAATAATTAAATAGGAAATAAAAACATAAATAAACTAATTACTAATAAAGTTTGTATTATCCGGGAGAGCTTCAAACACGTTCCGGGAGAGGTGGGGGACATAGAGTCAGAGTGGGCCATGTTCCATTGCCGAGGCGGCTTACCGGAGCTGTGGGCGCAAGGTTGTTGGTGTCTATCGCGGCGGTTATTCTCGAACCCGCTGGTGGACACCGGCGGTGAGGGATGCTGTCAGGCTGAAGAAGGAGTCCTATCGGGTCTTTTTGGCCTGTGGGACTCCGGAAGCAGCTGATACCGGCAGTCCAAGCTGCATGGGGCTCGGGTGGTTGCTGAGGCAAAAACTCGGGCGTGGGAGGTGTTTGGAGAGGCCATGGAAAACGACTTCTGTACGGCTTCACAGCGATTCTGGTCCACTATCCAGCGTCTCGGGGGGGGAAGAGGTACACCAACAGCACTGTTTACAGTGGGGAGGATGTGCTGTTGACCTCAACTCGGGACGTTGTGGGTCGGTGGGCGGAGTACTTTGAAGTTCTGGAGAGGAGGGTCTGTTGGATAGTCGAACCTCGGATTCAGGAAGAGCAGTGTGGTTTTCGTCCTGGCCGTGGAACACTGGACCAGCTCTACACCCTCAGCAGGGTCCTGGAGGGTGCATGGGAGTTCGCCCAACCAGTCTACCTGTGCTTTTCTGGACTTGGAGAAGGCATTCGACCGTGTCCCTCGGGGAATCTTGTGGGGGGTACTCTGGGAGTATGGGGTACCAGGCCCTTTGATAAGGGCTGTTAGGTCCGTGTACGACCGGTGTCAGAGCTTGGTCCGCACTCATTTCTGGTGAGGGCTGGACTGCGTCAAGGTTGCCCTTTGTCACCGATTCTGTTCATAACTTTTATGGACAGAATTTCTAGGCGCAGCCAAGGTGTTGAGGGGATCCGTTTTGGTGGCCGTAGGATTGCGTCTCTGCTTTTTGCGGATGATATGGTCCTACTGGCTTCATCACCTCGTGATCTACAGCTCTCACTGGAGCAGTTTGCAGCCGAGCGTGAAGTGGCCAGGATGAGAATCAGTGCCTCCAAGTCCGAGACCATGGTCTTGAGCCGGAAAAGGGTAGAAAACCTTCTGCAGGTCAGGGGGGAAGCATTTTTTTTTATCCTTCACTGTTTTATTTGATCAGAGTACCTACGCACATTGCAGACCCCTGACGTAGGGTTTGTTTTTATTTTTTTTTTTTTGGCTTTCAAGAAAACATTATTTGTACGCATTAAACAACACTTTCTAATTAGCATTAATATTTGATCTGCTATTTTTAAATAATTTCTATTAATAAATTAAAGAGTAACATATAAGAACAGTTTAAATTAGGCATTACATTGGTTATTGTGCCTACAAATAAATTAACTGAAAAAGTACGTATTACGTAACAGGAGTAAGTGTATTTGGAAGCAAAGCTCCTGCTACTTTATTTCAAAAGTTGCCACTGAAAAGTCTGCCTTTTTAGGGGCTACAAGCCATTTCCCTTCCCCTGTTCCAAATGGGTCTCCTACCCCTTAGAAATATAGGGTTAAGAGTCTACGAGTGAGAGGTAAGGGGTGAAACTGGATTCAACCTAAGACTGAGCTTATTGACAATAAACATTCCAAGTGGGTTGTTGTGAAACAAAGGATTAATATGTAAAAAAAAACTAAAAAAAAAAACTTAGGGCCATTGTTATGTATGGTGGAGGATCTGTGATGCTGTGGGTCTGTTTATCTTCCAGGACCCATATTTATTCTGCCACAACACATACAGTGAGCTGGAAGGTAAGAGAGACAAAACAAAATCTCCAAAGCTGTTAGAGAACTGCAGCGAAGAGTTGCATCTCTGGGAAACAGAATCTCGATGACAACCATATTTTAAGGTATTTGCAAATATATGTGAGGGGAGCTATAAGATAAAGAGATTCTTCTGGTACAGGAAGAGGTTTTATTGTTATTGTTCTTTGCAGTGTTGCTGTGACCATTGACCAAATGACTAAAACTAAAGCAGGCTACAGAAGAAATGTCAAGCAGTAGTATTATCTCAGTGTACAGCAGAAAGATGCAAGCACAGAACGAGCTTATAGTGCCAAATACAATGTATATGGAAACACATGAAGACGTTATTGTACAAATGGCAACTTAATGTTTCAATCTCATAATGTTTTATATTAGCTTTAGGCCTAACTATGTTAGGCTGTTTCCATATGTGTGCTGCGTACACACATACTGATGTCAGGCGTGATCCTGCTGTATGTGAGAATGTGAGGGATTAAGGGCAGAGAGGCCGCCACATGTGTTGGTCACACATGAGCAAAAAGGACAAACTTGCACAGCATGTGAGGCTGCTCATTGGACACACACACGCACACACACACACACACACACACACACACACATGCAGGCATGCATGCATGAGGCGAGAGCAATAATGAAAGACATACAGAGGCCATGAGAGAGCCTAGTGATTAGCTGTAGTGCCACATACTTGTTTGGGAGCTTCAGAAGCGGTGGTGTGAGCGTCAGTACCTCGGTGGAGTCCATTATAATCAAACGCAACTGTGAGGGGGAGAAGGAAAGAGGAAGAGGAGGAAGAGGAGACGGAGGAGGAGAGGGAGGGAGGGAGGAAGGAGGAGGGCATTTGGTTAAACGCTCTACCAGATCCATACAAGCATTTATTTGTCTTTCTTTTCCCCTCTCTGTTCTGCCACCACCCACATAACACAACAGCCTTTGCCACCAGCGCCCCTCGTTAGTAGAGGGGATCTGGCAGTGACAATGATGATGATGGTGATGATGGTGGCGAAGACGGTGACGGAACCTGGTGGGGGCAAGTCGTGATTTAATGTGACGCATGTTAATCGAGGCCTCGGGGTGGCTGGCCTTTTCTGCGCGTGCACGTCCATGCTCAAGACGACTATGGGTGACAACATTAATTACAGCCTCTGCGAGTGTTTACAGACCCTCTGCATGGCTGTGTGTTTGTGTGTGTGTGTGTGTGTGTGTGTGTGTGTGTGTGTGTGTGTGTTTACAATGGGACTGGAGGGGAAGCTCAGCACTGCATCGCTTACCATTTGGCCTCTGTCACTTAGAATCACTGGCTGTGCCACATATCATTCACACTCTCTATAAAGGAGCTACTTATCTCCGTGTCGACTGTGATCACGGCCAGCCCGGCTGATAGACATGACAGGAGAGAGTCAGAGAAGAAGAGCAGGAAGAAGAAGGGAGACATGAGGAGGTAGGGAAACAGTCAAGCGGTGGAAAGAAGAACAAAGGGGGAGAACGTAAGGAAAGGAAATGGAGAAAAGGAGATAGTGTGCACAGAGCAGGAATGAGGAAACGTATAGGAAAGGATAGTAAAAGGAATACAGCGCCATGGAAAAGTATTCATTCAATACCCTTTAAACTGCTTCTCCTTTTGTCTCCACAAGCTTTGCACATCTAGTTACCAAAATCTTTGCAACCTTTGTTTGGAAAACAGCTCAAGCTCAGTCAGATTGGATGGAGAGCATCACTGAACAGCAATTTCAAGTCTTGCTACAAATTTCTCCAGTAGATATAGGTTTGGACTTTGACTGTGTCATTCTAACAGATGAATAGAGTTTGATCATAATCTTTCCACTGTAGCTCTGGGTGTATGGTTAGGCTCACGGTCCTGCTGGAAGGTGAACCTCTGCCCCAGCCTCAAGTCTTTTTGCAGCCTGTTATGCGTTTTCTTGCAGGATTGCCCTGACCAGCTTCCATGTTCCTGTTGAATAAAAGCATTCCCACACTATGATTCCTCCACCACTGTGTTTCACTGTGGAGAGGGTGTGTTCAGGGTGTTAGTTTACAACCCTACATGGAGTGTTGTCATGTAATGCAGTCAGATTAGACCAGAAAGTTCAGTTTATCTGACTGGAGAATCTTCTTCCACATGCTTGTTGCGTACGCCACAAGGCTCGTGGTAAATTGCAACAGGGACTTCAGTTGTTTTCCTCTTGCCGTTCCAACATAAAGCCTAGATTTGTGGAGCACGCGTCTTATAGTTATCCCAGACTGTTTCCCCTGTGCATTGGATCTCTGCAGCTCCTCCAGAGTCACAGTGGTCCTCCTGGTGGCTTCTACTACTAATGCTCTCCTTGCCCAGCCTGTCAGTTTAGGTGGCCAGCCATGTCTTGGTGGGTTAGATGTCAGTTAGCTGTTAAAAGCTCGGATATAGGTTTAGAACCTAATCCTGCTTTAAACTCCATAAATGTATTCCTGATTTGTCTGATGTATTCCTCGGCCCTGATGATGCTGTTTGTTCACTAATGTTCTCCAACAAACCTCTGAAATCTAAAATCTTAATGATAGACATTGAAGCTTGTGATTTTGCTGAACATTTTCTGTGGTATGAATATTTTAGCAGAGCAAGAGAAAGAAAGGTGAAATGAAGCAAAAAAATCGAGAAAAGAGGTCATGAATCATGAGAAGACATAAGCAGGAAAAAGGGAAAAGCCAGGTTGTCTGAATCAAGCTGTTTGTAGTGAGTGGCACTCAGATTCATGCAAATCCGTTCCCAAAGTTGGCGTGGACAAATGCTGTTCCGCTTCATTAGAATGCACAATTCCATCTCTCTAATTGACACGCGATTAATAATGTATACAATTTGTCACAGGTCAGGTGTCTGCGGCGAATCGCGTCTCCGTTTAAAAAATAGAGACAGCTGCCTGGCCCAGGGCAGGAAGGACTCACAGATCGGCTGTCACGCCCAGCCCGAACAAAAAGAAGACAGCTCTTGATTTATTTCGCTGAACGCAGGGACGGAACGTAGCGTTGGACAATGAAGAATTGTCGGGAATGTGAATTCCCGTGCATATATTCTCCATATCTCATGCCGTAGGTTGGTGGGTGGAGCTGTGGGGGTGGAAATGTGCATGCAGAGGTGAGTGACTGATGAAAAAGTGGCCAAAGAGCTAGGAACTTTGAAAAGTGCATTAATAACAAGTAACGCAGGTGGCTGGAGTTCTCACATGTACAGAACATCATATGGGACTGCTGGTCATTAATATTCCTCCTACTGTAACTGTGATTCGTTTTAGAACCTGATTAGCAACCAAACCCTCATCTAGCTGCTGTATATGACTTCATAAACTAATATAACAGAGCTTAATAGCAGACTTTTTTAATATCAGTGTTGTGTTTCCTGGAGGTGCAACGTTTTCTCAAGTTGAGCATCTCAATAGTCTAATAAAGATGTAAGCATAGAAGAAATACTGAATGGGCATAACTCAGACTGAATTCTCATAACCTTAAGAAATGTCATTGCAGATTTGATCAAATACATTAAACAAACACATTTTAAAGACCAACAACTCAGGAAGGGAGACCTTAATTATATTGTAATATGAAAAGTGGGGTATTGTTACTATGCAAGATATGAAGAAATTACTGTGCATTTGTGCAGAACTCTTGCAAACATTGTGGGATTATCTTTTCAGGCTGTTTACACATTGTGCCACAAGTAGCAAATGTATTTAATGAGCATCCTCTTTTAATGACTAACAAAAAGTGAGATCACAGCAAAGTTTCGCTGATTTCCCAGATAAAATGGGAGTACTTTTGTGTTGCTTTGACCGCAGTGATAGTGGGTGTGTCTGCGTCGTGGCTGTGCCTACCTGTGTGGGACCTCATATGTGTGCGCAGGTGGCTCGGCTGACTGAAGCTCTTCCCGCACTCATGGCAGAAGTACTGCCCCTGCCGCATGAAAGACCTCAGCATCCCTGATCACGGACACAAACAGGAAGGAAGGGACAAAACGCAAAATCAAACTGTGATCAATGACAACTCGGAAAAACATAACAGTCACAGGTTCACTTGAAGTTTATCCACAGAGAACCTTTTCACATTTACAACCACGAACTTTAATGTAGCTTACTGGGACTTTAGGTGATAGATCAACACAAAGTAGCAAATAATTGTAAAGTGAAAAGAAAGGGGAATGCGGTTTTCCCTCACAAAAATCTGAAAAGTCTGGCATGCATTTAAATTCAGCCCCTTTGAGTTTTATACCCTAATTAAAATGTAATATAGTCTAACCTGTTGCCTTCCGAAGTCACCTGATTAGTTAACAGAGTTAACAGAGCTGTGTGTAATTAAATCTCAGTATAACTACAGCTACTCTGGGAAGGCCTCAGAGGTTTGTTGGAGTACATTAGAAAACAAACAGCATCTTGAAGACCAAGGAACACAACAGACAGGTCTAAAACAGGGCTAGGTTATAAAACAGTCCCAAGTCCCAACCTCAAACATCTCATGGAGCAATTGTTCAAGCCATCATCTGAAAATAGATGGAGTATGGCAAAACTGCAAATCTACCAAGACATGGTCGTCCATCTAGACTGACAGACTGAGCAAGGAAAGTATTAATCAGAGAAGTTGCCAAGATGCCCACTGTAACTTTGGAGGAGCTACAGAGATCCACAGCTCAGGTGGCAGAATGTGTTGAGACAACTATTAGTTTTGCACACTAAAAATGCAGCCTTTATGAAAGAGTGACAAGAAGAAATCATAGTTAAAAAAGGTCCAGAAGTCATGTTTGGAGCTTATACACCATGTAGGGGACACAGCAAACATGTGGACCAAGATGCTCTGGTCAGATGAGAAGAAATTCAAACTTTTCAGGTTACATTCAAAATGACATATCTGGAGAAAAAACTGCACATCACCCTGAACATGCCATCCCATGGGTAAAACATGGTTGTGGCAGCATCATACTGTAGGGATGCTTTTCTTTAGCAGGGGCAGGTTAGCAGGTCAAAGTAGACTGTAATCCTGTAAATGACTTGAGACTAAGGCAGATGTTCACATATAAGCTTTAATGGGATGGTATAGATCAAAGAATAGTCGTGTATTAGAATGGACCAGTCAAAGTCGAGGTCAAATTGAGAATCTTTCTGTTCACAGAGTCTGCCCATCCAAATCTGACTAAACCTGAGCTGTTTAACAAAGAGGAATGTGCAATAATTCAGTTTTTAAATGTGCAAAGCTGGTTAAAGCTATACCCCCAAAAACTTGCATCTGTAACTGCAGCAAAACGTGTTGACTGGGGGAAGCTGAATTAGGAAGCATGCTACATTTTCAGATATTTTCTAAAGAAAAACAAATCCATGTATCAATTTCCGAATTCCACCCCAATTATGCAAAGTATTATATGTGCTGGTTGATCACATAAAATCCCAATAAAATACATTGAAGTATGTGGTTGTAACACGGCCAAATGTATAGAAGTTCAAGGCGTATGAATACTTTTGCAAGGCACTGGAAGTAGATCAGTAAGATCAGTTTTTGTGAATTCCAAAGCTGAGTTTAGGTTTTATCTTTTACTCAAAAATATAAAATATTTGTATGTGTTATAATTGTGTAATCTGGTGTTTTGCTAAATTCTGTGTTAAAACGCTTTTTAGAATTTCTGAATCCATACATTTTTTGAACAATAAATGTTGGAAAAAAACAGCATGCTTACCAACTTACAACTGGTCTGAATGCTGCTACAAGTGGGAAGACATTTTCACATGGCTGTGTTTGAAGGAACTGAATGAAGACATAAAGGTCAGTAATGGACTGAAGGTGTGTGTGTAAGCCTGGGTGATGCAGTGGAGCTAGGTAGCATCAGCAGTGGACTCGCGGAGGCATCATTAGTATGTCTAATGTGTCATTATGAGCGGCTCGCTCCAGGGGCTGGACTGCAGCTGTCACACAGCATCATCTCAGAGGCTGACAGCCAGACACACACACGTACACACACACACTGCATAAATTACAGCCAATTAAAACGCCCCGGCTGTGATGTGCCCGCTCCGCTGCCCGCGTGTCACATGTCAGGTGTGTGTGCGTCGGTATGCGTACGTGTTTCAAGAACTGAGCGTGTGCATGCTCGTGTGTTTAGTAGAGGGTAAGGCACATGGTTGGCTGCGTTAACGCTCACACACACTCACAGATCATAACACTGATGCGGCATGGACATGCTAATGGACTTAAGCAGCAAGGAATAAGGAACTTAACTTCAGAGAGAAACGTTTTACCAAACGCAAAGTAAGAGGCTGTGTGCTATTTGTAGGGCTCACAATATTTGCTCACAATAATTTAGGTCAATAGTGCAAACCTAAAAGAAACAAAAGTTAAGCTTAGGGTATTCATTGTGGATTTATATAAAAGTTTTCATGCACCTGCTGAAGAAGAGCACTCCCGCAGCATGATGCTGCCACCACTGCCATGTTTATTGCAGGGATGGTGTGTTTGGGGTGAAGTGGCAAACAGTATTTTTTGCATGTAGGCCAAATCAGACCAGTATACTTTCTTCTACATGCTTTTTGATTTCCCTACATGTGTGGCTAATTTCTGATGGGTATTTTATGTCTTTCTTTCAACAATAGCTTCCTTCTTGAAATCTTGAATAAAGGCCAGATTTATGGAGTGCATAAATGATAAATTCAGTCCAGATCTCTGCATCTCCTCAATAGTTGCTTTCCTTGCCCAGCCTGTCAGCTTAGGTGAACACCCACAGTAGGTTTGCAGTTGTCCTATAGCCTTTCCAGTTTTGGATGATGGATTGAACATTCCTCTGTGAGATGTACAACGCTCTAGATGTTGTTTTATAACCTACCCCAGCTTTAAACTTATCCGCACCTTGACCTGCCAGCTGTGTTTTGTGGTCCTGCTGATGCTGTTTGTTCTCTAAAATTCTCTGACAAACGTCTGAGGCCTTCACAGAACGTCTATGTTTACGTTGCGCCTAAATTACACACAGTTGGATAATGTTTTCTAATTTGATTGCGTGTGATGGAACAACTTGATATTATTTAGGGTTTCAGAGTAAAGGGAGCTGAAAACACATGTACTTTTCACATTTTCATCATTGTCCTTCTACTTTGCAGTTATGCACAAATTTGTGTTGATCTACAAAAGAAAATCCTAAAAGGAATGTTTGTATTTGTAACGTGGAAAAACTTGCAGGTTAAAAGTGAATTAATACTTTTGCACGGCAATGAACTGACAGGCTTGAGGTGTATGAAGCAGGTAATTTTTGCATTATGAAAAACTTTTTAATGCTTTTGTGTAACAATCAGCATTTTTGTAGGTTAGATTCTTATTTCCAGTCTGCATTTGAATGTTCGAAACAGAGGCGGCATTCGCATGAGGCATTTTAAAAATTCTCGACGTAACAGACATACATGTACACTCCTTTGACCTCTCTTGCTGACAGATAACAACCCTGAGGGTTCGTGGTGCTTAATGTCTCCAAAATCCCAACAGAACCAGGATCACCCTGTGCACAAAGGCCGGCGTATACCTGTGCAGCACCTATGAGTTGTTTATGAATGTTTCTCTGTGTGCAGGGAGGTGGGGGCACAGCAGGAACAAGGAGGACAGAGAGCTGGAAGAGGTGAAAGAGAGTGTCTCTGGCAGCCCGACTGCTGGCCTCTGGATACTACACTTCCACTCTGGGCCGCCAGCCCTTCTCACTGACGCACTAATGAAAGACAAGACAGAGCTGGACAGAAAACACAAGCGCACCAACACACACAGACACACACGTCGGCACGTACTACTGAGGGAAACAGGAGAAAGATTCAGTTGCTCAAAAAAGGTCACTTTATAGCATGTGACTCAAAGGGCTAAGGCAGATGGTGACGATATGCGCCTGGACGGGTGACAGCAATGTCATGCATGTGCTCTGGGGCTGTTGTCTCTGACCCCTGGCTCCATGCAGCCCCGCTTGACCTCGGAGACACAACCCAAACTGGGCCAATATTACGGATGTTCGGTAATGACCATTTCCAAAGCAGCTGGTGGGGTAATTATTCTGTCTCATCTCTCTCTTGTTTTTGCCTTTCTGTTTTCGCTTCCCTCTTCATTCGCATCTGCGCGAGCCTCTTCGTCAAGCGACGCGCCATGACCCAAACAGTTTGTGACAGCTTTCTGGGACAGTGGAGCAGGGGTCCGGGCATGCCTCGCAGACCTGAGAGCAGCAAAGGTTCTCCCACATCTTTCATGGTTAAAAAAAGACAAATGGTTATCTACACACACCACTTCGACCAAAGCACATCCAGCTTCCCCAGATCCAACCAGAAACTTTAATGCATTTTATGGGAATTTCATTTGACACACCAAAACAAAGAGATGTTTATTTCCCCCTATATGTACAAAGATGTACATATGGGGGGATAAATAAATAAAATGATATATGATTTTCAAGGAAGCAGCCTAAGATCTACATAGTATCTCTAGAGGAGATGCAGAGATCGACAGCTCATGTGGCAGAATCTGTTGACAGGATAGCTATTAGCTTAGCGCTCCACAAATCTGGCCTCATAGGATTAATGGCTAAAAATAAAGCCATTTTTGAAGGAAAGCCAGGAGGATTCCCGTTTAAACTTTTGCCACAAGCCATGTAGGAGACAGTGATTCAGATGGTCAGATGGGACCATAATTTCATTCTTTGGCTTACATGCAAATCATTCGGTCACCCTGTGCATACCATCCTAACATAAAACATGTTGATGGAAGTATTATGTTCTGGGACAGACAAGCTGGTTACAAGTTTGTTGTCTGTATTGTTACACATATCCGACATTTATGTCATGAAAAGAGTCACACGACAGAAACACAAACGCCTGAAAGGTCTGCAGGGGTGTTGCTCTGTCGTTTCAGCCGGTCATGCACATCCTCCCGACAGTCTATGCACAGCGTGGGTGGCTCTCGTCAGAAGGGGAGAGCAGCAAGGATCATGCCCTTTGTTATTAGATTTTTCTTCTGCCACCAATTGTTGAATACAAGCAGGAGCTGCAGTGATGCCAAGTGCGACAAGCTAGAATATAAAAGTCAAAAGGAAGTTCTTCACGTCTAAATTCTCTTGAGACATCTGGTGTGCAAACGAGGCTTAATTGTTCATCCAAGAAAATGCAGTTGTATTCTTCCCCTTGTGCAGCTTTCTCAGTTCTACTCTAAGGGCTCATAAACAGGCCTCCTAGTCCAAAACAGTTCTCTACTCCTTCTGACACTTGACATTTTATCTTGAGCTCAGATGCTTTAAGCAATTTGATGTGAGCTGATGATGTGGAACTTTACGCGAGAAGGCTTTTCTTGTTTTTTTTAAACTATAAACAAAATAAAACTTTTGAGGAAAATATTATAACTTAATGTTTAAATGTATGAATAGAATGTGGGTAATGGTTAACTGCTACCTGTGGGGTCCATCAGAGTGTTGGCTGCACCCCAGCGGTGATAGAGAGCAGCCAGCTCATGCGGGCTGTAGTTCTTGAGGTAGCCCAGGACATCAGGCGTTTCTGCAATTTTCTCTTGCTTCACATCCCTACGGCTCTCTGAAGGTATTGAGGAAGAAGATGAGGAGGGGCAGGAGGAGGAGGAGGAAGTCTGCGTCACAGCTCCTTGTGTCTGAGAGATGCTGTAGATGTGCACTGTGGGCGAACAGTGGTTGATGGCACTCGGCCTTGAAGGGCTTGGCCGACTATGGCTTTGGGAATTGGGAAGCGGCTGATTAGGGGAGCCCCGAGCTCGGTTGTAGTCTGCCAGGCTGTGTTTGTTGGACAGCATGAAACCCAGACCCTCCTGGGGCATCATGTAGCGATCGGCCATCCTGGTAGCTGCAGAGGAACTGAGGCCTTGAGCAGGGGGACGAGAGTGGCTCCTGTTGTTCTTCTCCAAACAGCCAGAAGATGCCTGAGCACTGACACGAGGGTAGATGTCCACCTTGGGTCTGAAGCGGTGAGTCTGGTCCTCTGTGTGTTTAGTGGTGCTGCTGCTGCTACTGCTGGTTGGCTGTACAGGGACTCTTCCAGCCTGGTTGCCTGATGATGATGAAGAGATTCTCGAGGATGGTGTGCAGGGTAAAGAAGATGATGATGGGGTGGTTGCATGACTGACTGACCTGCTCTTTACAACCTCACTGGAGCAGGTTGGAGGCCGTGTGCGCTGGCTGCGCATCAGTGGAGGCAATGCTTGACATTCCCTCCCTTCCAGGACAGGTGGGGGTCCAGTGCGTCTCTTTGAGGACAAAGAGCTGTCCCTGGAGCTCTTGGAGTTGTTTTTAAGAGCCCATTTGGGAGCCAAAGTGGAGCTACTGCTGTTGATGCGGTGAGCCACAGTCTGATGCATCCAGAGCACCTCTGGGTAGCGGGTGGAGTGAGAGCAGAAGGAGCACTTATGGCTTGGGAGGTTCTTTCTATCTAAAGTTAAAGAGGCCATGCCCCTGATCGCCTTGGCTCTCACACATAAATCCATAGGAATCATGGTAGGATCAGTTGGAGAGGGGCGAGCAGAGAGGTAAGCATTAGGAGAGCTTTTCAGCCCAGGATCGAGGGCTTTCTTGAGTTTGGGATAACTGCTGAGGGTCCCTCTGTCTAAGCTGGTGCTGGGACTGGGAACGGGGCTGGGTCTGTCTTTGGAGGCAGTCGGGTGTTGGACACGAACATGAGTGACATAGGACTGTGACTCTGCAGTGACAAAGTCACACAGGCTGCAGATATACGGCTTTTCATCTGTAAAGAAAAAAAGTTACAAATATCAGGAACTGCAAACTGAACAATGCTGAATATACATCTGTGCTACTCACTGACCCCTGCAGCAAACCTTCAGTCATCTTTTATCTGGATGTTTGTTCAGAGAATAGCCAGCAGAGGGCAGTGTAGGGTAATATAAAATCAGATCTAAAGGAGTAGTTTTTAGTTCAACACCACACAAAATCATATAATGAACAATTCGTTTCTAGGTTTCTTGTAATGTGGTGAGAAATGGTGATAGTTCTGACCTGAGTTTTGTTGTAAGATAATTAAGATAATGTATAAAGCATTTGCGAAGAAATTAACCAAGAGCTGCAATATAGAGAAATGCAATATTAGAGTAAATAATGACCCTCTATAATAATAATAATAATAGTAATAATAATCAATTCAGAATTATTATATTTGTTTATATTGCTGCTGTCGTTATGGTTATTATAATTTTTCAATACCTTTTATTACTGCTAACTGATAATATATATTACAATTTTCTATATTGTTTCTATATACAATAGTTTTAGTTTTGGCCCACGTGCCTGATTGGCTTCCATCGCCTGATTGTGCCACAGACTGTTGTAGTTACTGGCTGGAGTTACAGACTCTGTGCTTTCCTCTCAGGAGTTCTGCCATTAAGGAGATCTTGATCAGATCCTGAATAATTTTAATACTGTTTGGACGGATATTTTGGATGTGATTGCTCCTCTGCAAACCAGTTAAAGAGCCCTGACTCAATGAGTACACCCGCACACTCAGACGCGCTAGCCGGCACACGGAGAGAAAGTGGAAGAAGGACGGACTTCATGTTTTATTAGTGATTTTGAGAAACGGTTTAACTGAGTATCAGGCCACTGTGAAAAGTGCTAAGACTCAGTTTTATTCTGATTTTGTGTCTGCTGACAGCGATAAGCCTCAGGTTCTTTTTAATTCTCTTAAGTATCTTTCTTGTGATTACTCTTATCTGGTTATTTCTATATCACTCTGTGAAAAAAGTTTTTTATTGATAAACTGTGTGCTGTCAGGTCCTCGCCCTCTTCATCCACTCCTGACCCAACCCGCTATTTTAGATCAGTTTGGACTTTTGTCCGTTTCTCAGATTTCTAAGGTTGTCCAGCACCTGTGGCCTTCTTATTGGCCATGTGATAGTATCCCACCCAGACTGCTTAAGAAGGTCTTCAATGCTGTATGCATCTTCTTTAGGCTGTGTCCCAGCAGCTTTTAAACATGCAGTGGTACAACCTCTTCTTAAAAAGAGTGACTTGCATCTAAATCTGTCAAATTTTAGGCCAATTTCTAAGATGCCTTTTCTCTCCAAAATATTAGTCAAGGTGGTTTACCTCCAACTACAGAAATTGTAGAAATGTCCAAATCTATGTCCCGCTAAAAGCAAGTGGAAGCCAGTCAGTAGGAAACCTGTTAAATTGTTTAAGCGATATTTAAAGTTGGATGGAGATGAACTTCTTTTACCTGAGTGGAAACAAAACTGGGGCCACAGTTTATGGGAAACAGACTTTTTAACGGAGTGTAGCAGCGCAACAATTTTAGTTGTACTGCTGTCAGGAATCTTTTTTGCTAATGGTTTTTTTATTTAATAAACAGGTTCATAGGGTAATCCAGTCTAGCTTTAACCATCTGAGGTTGATTCCTAAAATCAAACCCTAACTACCTTATAGTGTGCTTGAAAGGGTGGTTTATCATTTTGTTACACCTAGACTGAACTACTGCAACTCTCTGTATACTTGGATGGACAACTGTCTTCTGCGTTGCCTGCAGCTTGTCCAAAACGCTGCTGCCCGTCTGAGGACTGGAAAAAGGTGGCATGAGCATATTACTCTTATTTTGTCCTCCCTGCACTGTCTGTACGTTTTAGGATTGTTTTTAAGATATTTCTTTTGGTTTTTAAATGTTTAAGGGTGAGGCACGTCCTCACTTATCAGAGCTCTCAAACAAGCATGTTCCCAGTAGAACGCTGAGGTCAGGTAACCTGCTGCTTGTTGATGCTCCTAGCACTCGTCGAGCCGAGGAGACAGAGCTTTCTCTTTCTCTGCTCTTTCTAATTTGGCTTTTAAATTCTAGTTGAGCAGGACCATGAGGCTGGTTTTATCAATAGTCTTTTTTATTTTTAGTTTCACTGTAGAAATTGTATTTATTGCTTATTTTTAACTTTTTGTTTTCTATAGCACTTTACAGACTTGGGTTGATATATATAGTTAATATACTCGTAAGATCTTGTTCAGAAATTCATTATGTACATTTTTTGATATATGTTTGTTTCCTTGAACCAACAATTTTTGGTCACTGACATGCAGGTCCTTCAACTGTCCACAAGGTGGCGCTCATAGCATTGTAATTGGAAAAGTAGATTCCCAAATGAATCAGTCTAATCAAGTCAGGAAACAAGTTCCTTTTGGAACTACACCTTTACTTCAAGAGCAAGTACGCAATTTAAGAAATTTCCCACATCAAAATACAAACACATAAAGATAAAGCAAGAAGACATTTTTACACTTTAACTTATTACTCTCCTAATGCTAGAGATGTCCCTGTCTGGGACAGCTCGAGTGCAACAATGCCCTTTGACTGTTTCCCCTTATGCTGATAGCTGTCTCTCATACCATACTGTTTTAACATTAACATGAAAGCAAACTGAAGTAGCTAAAATATATGTATGTGAGTGAAAAGCATATTCACACTCAGATCTGGGGGGGGGGGGGGGGGTTTCCTGACACAGGAAGACCTGAAATAGCACACAGCTCAATCAGGCCTGAAGAATTGTTGCAGCTATTCTTGAATGTCAGCACCAGTCGGGAAGAACAGAGAAGATCACTTTGTTTCTTTGCTATATACTTTACTAACAAATATATCAGGGTATGCTGAAACATTAAGGGAATAAAACGGGGTAACTATCAAGTTATGCATACATGAAAATACCTCATTCAGCATATTTCAAGGATATGGTTAAGGTTATGTTTGCTATCGTCTTTGATTGTTTATTTTTCTATTTACGTTGCTTTGTCACTGTGTTACAGAGAGAACAAAAATGATTGGCATTCGAAAAATGCTTTTTGTTCTGCTGACACGCCATCAGAAAGAAGAGGTTAAATTAAACTGTTAACTTTGCAGCTGTATCATATTACATAATAATGTCACTGATGTCTACAAACTCTTCAGCAGAACTGGAGGCTCTGAGATATATTTGATAGTATGTTTATGCAGCACTTGTTTTAATAATGTAACTCACACTGATGCAGTTTGGACATTTTGCCACATGGGGGCTTCAGTTCCCACTCCAAAGAGACTGATAAGTGGAGCATTTTTCCTCAACAGTTGTTTATATCAAAGTGTCAGAGCTATTGAGTGGGGGACTTAATGAGGTCTACAGTCTCTTCTGCAACTAAAACTGCTGACAGAGTGGGTTCCTGTTTTAACAGCTACTGCAAGGCAGCCCAAAAGATAACATAAGGCAAATAATAATTAGCAAATCCTTTGTTTTTTATCTCCAATTACACAGTCTTACTTTCTCATTAATATTTTATACATCTAATATGTAGAGGATTGTTGTTATGTACATGGGAAAGGAAATAAATGCCAAACGTTGCTGACTAACCTACAATCTCTCCAGAGTTTGAGGTTCCCATCTCAGAAGCCTGGTCTCCAAGCGTCAGTGCAGGTGGAGAGTCTCCATACCCTGGGGTGCTGGGTCTGCTAGGGGAGCCGGACTCCGGATCACTGGCGAGGCCCCACTGATCATCTCTTGTACTTCTTTCCTTGTCTCCCGCTGCTGCCCTGCCTCCATCCTTTCTGTGGACCCGCTGGTGGACGATCATCTGATGGTGGCTGCGGAACATCTTGCCACACTCAAAGCACTCCTTGCCCTTGGAGGACGAGGCTTGCGACTGGGACGGTCGCCGTCTGTCCTGTCGACTTGATGGGCGGTACTCTGAGTCGCTGAAGCTCTCTGGTGTCCTGTCTCCTGAAGATGTGTGGCTTCCCAACCCTGAGCTGCTGCGTCTCGCTGAGCTGCGTTTTTCTTGCCCTTGCAGGACAAAACGGCTGTTCTCCTTCTCATAAACCACTGCGGCCTCCGTAAGGGCTTCATCCTCCATGCTTCCTGCCCCATATAAGGCTTTGTAACTTGGCTCCACAGGCTCCACAACCCTTCCTTTTGTGGCTAATTGCCAAGCTTGGTAGCTACAAACTGGATCTAATTCTGGAATTCTTTGACCAAGAGTCCTTTTCTCACTGCCCTCCTCTTCATCCAGCATGTCCCCCTCAACACATTGTAGGTTAAGGTATTCGAGCAACAGTCTCTTAGCAGCTGGTGAATCTTCATCATCAGTAGACCTGCAGTGCACTGGGGATTTTCTGCCAAAGTTAGGACTGTGAACTTTATCGTGGGCTCTTAGGCTCTCTTTGCTGTGGAAAATGTTTCCACATTTGGAGCACATCTGATAAGCAGATGTAACAGAAGGCGTCACAGCATCAGGATCCTGGGCTACATCATTTATAGTGGTGGGAGGCTCTGCTGAATCTGCTTTGGAGCGAGACCTGGATCTGGTATTGTGGGTTTTCATATGAGACTTAAGGAACCAAGCTTCGCGGAACCTTCTTCCACATATTCGGCAGCAATGGTCAAGGATTCCAGCGTGTTTCTTCATGTGAGACTTCAGAAACCAGGCCTGGCTGAACACCTGGCCACAGGTCTCGCAGGGGAATGTGCCATCGCTTTGTGGTTGGGTGGTATCAGGCTCAGTTATGACCTCTTCCTTAACCGTGACTGTATCCTCTTCTGCATCCGCTGTTATGTGTACTTTCTCAATGTGGCTAAGGAGCTGGTCCTCCCGCTGGGCCTCGTACCCACACAAGCGGCAACAGTATGGCCGCTGGTTGCTGACAGATTTTTCCCTTTTCATGCTCCGGGCTGGCATTTTCCTTCGACTTTCCTCACTGGCGTCTCCGTTGATCATCTTGTTACAGGCAGAGCTGCTTTTTGTCGGACTGGTGCCTCCATCGAGACCCTCAGAAACCTTCATCTCCTCCTCCTCTGCCCCGCCCTCTTCGTCCTCATTAGAGTGGTGGCTGGACAGCGTGCCCAGTTTGTGGCTGCGGATATGGACTTTGAGGTTGCCCTTCTGAGAGGCCCTGTGGTCGCAGTAGGGGCATTTATATGGGCGCGCTCCCGTATGTCGTCTCATATGCTGAGAGAACGAGCTCAGGAATGGGAAGCTGCGTCCACAGATGTTGCAGTTGTAAGCCTCTGGGATTTTGTCATCCTCGCCCTCAAACTCCTTTCCAGGATTGGCTTTTTTGCCAATCAGCTTCTCCTGTGTCTCCATGACTTCTACACTGTCTCTAGGATTCATAGTATGGATGAAACCGCCTTTTGTGCCTGGTCATTCACAAGCTCAGTAACATTGGAAATCACTGCTATCTTGAGAAGTACATCTAGGAATGTCTTTCTGTATTTGTTGTCAGTTAAAATTCCACACTCCGCTCTCAAGGTACTGATAACGTCAATGAACTGGGTACGTCACTGCTCAAGTAAAAACTCAACATATCAGTTTCTGTTTTAGATCCTTATCATCACTGTCGGCTAGGGGGATTTTCCATAGGTTCTGCTAATCCATAACATTTTTGGTACTCGTCGTGCTGGCTTAGTTAGCCTTGGTTGTAGAGTATTTCCACACATATGTCGTAGTGAGCGTTCTATCACAGGACCTGTCGAGTTGAAAGGAGACAAGAGGAGAAACATACAGGGGAAAATGTTAATAAATCTGTACCATTTTAGCTTTAAAGTTCATAATGCAAATCCGATATTTTAATATGCAGGCAGGTGGACCAAAAATGTATTGTAAGGTAGATCTGCAAGATAATTTTAGGATTATTTAAAAGCTGGAATCAAGTCAAAGGTTAATAATTATTGTAGAGCAAACTACATTCACATTTCTGAAAACACATATTTGCAGGGGTAAAGTTAAAGATGGCAAATAAAAAACAAAGCATGCAAAGTCACTAAAACAAAGTTTATATGCACTAATTTAAGGGTTGGATTGTGCACCATTGCTATTCAGGTCTGCATGGATCCCTCTGCAGTTGTGCCTTAGTTGTGCACAGCCTGGGGGGGGGGGTCTTGATGCCACAGCAGCTGAGTCGACACTTTACACAATCAGGGTGATGGCTGAGGTGGGTGGGGGTGGGGGGGGGCAGTTGTGTGCACATCAGCAAGATCAGCAGCAGTGCCACCCTATTCCCTCCCCACGCTTGCTTCGCACATGCCTGCCTCAACTGACGCTATCACATGACGGGGATCTTAAGTACACAACAGGAAGTGGCTCTTCAGACAGTTTGCTTTGCTCTGTTTCTCAAATGGGAGTCTGAAAGGGGTTGGGGCACAAGTCAAACAGAAAGAGAAACAGAGATAGGCTATGAGACCACAACACCATTGACTAATATCACGCCATCTTATTTTTTAAATCAAGGAAACATCGGAGTACAGTTTCTCAGTAGGTGGTGTGTATACTCAACATCATATTGTGAGTGTACTTTTTTAAAATCGCTAAAAAAGGGGTTAGATTAAATGAAAAATTCTCATTGTATTTCCCTTCCCTTTAGAAATAAATTAGGACCATTTAAGGATCAAAATCACATTTTTTATTTTTTTTAAAGCCCCCAGCACTTCTTATCACAAAACACTGGAAACATTAAAAGAAATTTCCATGGAAAGCCTTTCTGTATGTGTGGACTATATGAAATTTTTACTGACAACTTATTAAAATTTTAATTCACAGAGTGTCAGGGGGCCCAAAAGCTCCGTTCGCCGGGGCTCAAAATTACAAGGGGTTTAATTGATCAAAAATCACAAAGGGGATAAGGTGGGGGAGGAGAACAATCATATTTTTTTAAATTTCTTGCAATAAAAAAGGGCCCTCCCTTTTCCCACCAAGGCCTCTTATCTATCTAGCGATTCAGGGGGGCTAAAAAAAACTGCCTGAATGGTATACTGGGATTGCTCCCAGGAAGCTCCCCAGCCAGGAGTGCAGATGTGGCTGACATTCTTTAGAAACAAAGTACGTTATCACATCTAGACATTTTAGTTACTCAAAAAGATCTAAAAAGAAAAAAGAGGATTCTTATTCCTTTAAACTGACAGTGTTTCCTAAAAACAAGCCATGGGTTTATGTGGGAGCTTCAGTCGTTCACTTTCATCCAAACTGATTTCTCAACTACTGTCAGATGTTTGCTTTCACTTTTTCTACCCAAATTATTTGCCCTCAGAGGATTCATTCATGTAATGATGACACTCAGATGTCCTACAATATTAAAGGAGTATGACGAGATAGCTTGGGATTTTTTAAGTGAGGTTCTTTTTAAAGGGTCTAAGCAGTTGATACTTACAGTACCTGCTGTAGATCATTTTCTTGCAGTCTTCGTTTATTTTTAAACCCTAAACATTTGGCCCCAAGCCTAACCCTAAAAAAACTAGCACACGGGAAACCGGGGCCTAATGCCCCCTTTTTCCGTTTTAAAAACCCCCAAAATTTTAAAAAATGTTACAGGGGTTCATGGTAATTTTATATACCCGCCCCTGATAAAAAATAGATTTGAATAACTCTGTTAATTGCCAACTTTTATGACATAAACCCGGCCCAATTTTTCAATGTATCACCTTAAAGGAAAAAGACACTTAACAGGCTTGCTGCCATATCGCTTTATAGAGAAAATTCCAAAGGGTTAGAAGGGTTACATTAATTTTGGGACATACCCGCGGGTATGCCAAAAAAATGGAATTTCCCCTTTCCCTAGGGGATATTTTCCTCACTTGCAACCTGGACTTTTTTTCAAAAGTTACTGATGAACATTTTGTGAACTGCATTCTTTGTGTTTACCAGGAAAACAGGCAAAAGACAGACAGGAGTAGGCCAGTGCCATGTCGTGACTGATAAGCCATCATTCAGATCTCTTGATTTCTTGTGTTTCCCATTTTGAAGAGTGCCTAAGGCCTCTGTGTCACGTCAGCATTCTAACCCATGGAAGCAGGAAGTCATTGATTACCAACTTTAAAAAGTTACATTAAAATAAGGATTATTTATAAGAAAAATTATCCTATAGATCTTCTGAGTTACATTCTGCTACTGCAATAAATAATGAATTTATTTTAAGGAGTGCCGCACACTATGGAGGGTGCTGTAAGTGACTTGGAATATACTCATGTAATGATCTATGAAACAGTAAAAGAGAAAAAATAAAAACAAATCTGCCCAACCCAACCATTTATTCCCTGTTCCATCTGCTCCATCTCCACATCTTCATGTTACTCATTAATACAAACTAATTTCTTATGGTTCTGGTGCTAATATCAGGGGATAATTATCTTATTTCTCTTTAAATAGCCTCGCTGACCAGCATTCAGACGATGCAGCAGTAAGCCTGTCCTCCACCAGACAGTCACATGTGCAAATTGAAATGTAATCAGATTATCCACCAGAGGGGAAACAATGTGGGGCCCTGAAACACTGCGGCTAAAGGCAAAAAAAAAAAAAAAGATAAATTGGCTTACAGAGGGGGAAACTGTCTAGAAGAGATGAACAAGATTACTAATCACTGGAGTCATCAAAAAGAGAAGATGTTTCAAAAGATTCACAAAAAACTGCAGGAAAACCTGTGTTCCTCTTTTAAAATTAATTATCCTTGCAAGCTTTCCACACAGAGACAGACTGAAAAAGAAGGTGGAAAAGATGAAAATGTGTAAATTCAACTGGAGTATAAATGCTCTACACATCCCAACATTTAACACCTGTTTCTCTGAGCCTGCAGGAAGATAATCACCGTTAAACACTGTGACCTCTCGAACATTAGTTGAGCACCTTGCCACTAATGTACACTTGAGCAGGCCTGTTATGAGTCACTGGGAATGAATGAAGCTAACGCTCAGTTGATGATGACTGCTGTCAAACAAAAACAAACTGCAACCCCGACCCCATCGCTTCCCCTCCCACCCCCGTCCGAACATGTTCAATCTCTTCTCTCCTGCTAACCAAGCAATGAGCCGTAGTGGGCGGAGAACGGGCAGGAGCAGGAAATCCGCTCGTATTTTCCCATCCATACACAGACTTTACAAAGCTGGCTGGCTATTTCTGTTTCAGTAGGACTTGTGAGGTTTACATTTGCAGTGAATCTTAAAACAAACCGCATTAAATTGTCCATTAAGCCCAGAAGAGGGCCTGTTTACAGTGTTCAGTTTGTGTTTGTTTTTACCTACTTCTCATGCTCCAGGCCAGTTTGCCCCTTCGCCAGTTCATACCTACCCAGCACTTTGTTCTCCCCTACATCCATACCCATAAATAAATAAAACCTTTTATACCCAACTACTTAAAACATTGCTTATTAGAATGTTTTTCTGCTTGAATCATACACTAATTTTATTTAATTATGCTGTATTTTGTGAAGACCTTAAATTACACACTGTTCCCATTTATTTTGGTTCTGATCTCTTGTTTGAACCAACTCTTCGGAAACATCATTAAATTAGACCGCTCATCTAACAGCTGTATGTTTTGTTGACCAGAAATTAGTCAGAACCTGTTGCAACCTGCCCTGCTGACTCTAGTCTATGAACACAGAAAATATGATGTAACATTTTCAAAAACACTGATATTGAACAGGGCTGCTGCTGAATACATTTGCATGGACCATATTCTTGTTTACACTGTGGAAAACCTACTTCCATCAATAATACTTCTAGCAAGTGTTTTTTTTTTGTTTGTTTTGTTTACATAGATGGGTGCTAAACTGTCTATTGTTTAATGGTTTTCTTTATTTAGAAATTCCGACAATAAAAACATGGTCATACTGTTCCTGATATTTTTCTGATCTTTAACCCACTGCCTGAAAAAAATCTCTGCGGTATCAAAAATGCTATGGAATATCAAGTGTTTTTCTTATTTTTTGTATTGTGACTATCTCATTTGTGAAAACCAAAAAAAATAGCATTTCCAATGTTTGTTTTTTCTTTGACCACTTTAGAATAGCATGAAATCAACGTTTTACCAATAAAGTGTAACATTATGACCAACTGCTTGATGCATAAGTTTGGTGCGTTGGTTTCCCTTGCCCATTTTCCTCCAGGCATGAGCTTCACTAGGCCCCCGAATGTCCGCTGTTGTATCTGGCACCACGGAGTTTGCTTACAGAACACATGCTGCAGGAAGTTGCAAAAGGATATTCAAGTTGTTTTGTTTAGTAGGTTTTTTTGTGATAAAAACACTGTCATCCAGCCTGGTCGGTCCTTCATCATGGTAATCATCTCAGAGGCAGCCCTGGCACAAATCACCTGCACCCAGGTTGGGGGGTGAGAGGTGGAGATTGGCTCTCATAACACACTAACTCACTCACTCTGTCACCTTATCATTGGTAATGGCCCAGGTTGTTCTTGTGGGGGACATCCTTTAGCCATGATGGGATCTTTCTTCCTCCCACACATGAGCAGAGGATGAGGAGCATTAAAAAATATGCAGTTGGAAAAAACTAAAGACTGAACCCTCTGTTGGAACAGCCACACAAATGCATGCATACATGCAAGGGAACTCAAGACGCAAAACAGAGGGGGCTTTTAATTTTCACAGCACTCGTCTTTTCAAAGTCTACATACACACACTGTGGGCTTTTACACTGTTTCATACAGGCAGCATTGAAAGCTTGGCAAGCTGTACAGAGAGGTGCTCACACACACTAACACACACGTACATTGCTTCTTGAAACATACAGAGTGCTTTACAAAAAAAACCTCGCGTTCCTCTGTACAGTTGCTCATAAAGTGAAGACATTCACAAAGACAGAGGGGATCTATGGACTATGAAACACGCACACATACACCCATCCAACAGTGCATAGGCAGTGTATTCTCAGACCAATCAATAATCCATTATGAACAAACTGCTCTTCACCTCCCGCCCTGCTCAAAACCAGCAGACAAAGAGCTCTGCTGTATGTGCTATGATGAGGAGAGAAGTAAAGCAGCGCTGGAAAGATCCAACAAACACAAATACACACCTAACAGGCTGTTGGCAAAAATACACACATTGAAAACTTTTTTTTTCCCAGACAGACAAATGTGTCAGCCATGGAAGAAGGCAAAATAAAGGAAGGCAATCTGCAAATACTGTGGCTTCCTGAACAGCTTCTGCATCGTTGTCATTGATTTACATAGATCTTCAACCTTGAGCCACTAAGGAATCAGCTGGTAGCCAGAATTGTCTGATTGTCAGCTTGACCAGCCTTGACTGGGAACAGGCTGGTTAGAAACAAAAAAAATACTCTCTTTTTACGAACTTGAGCAGACTATCCTACTATACCCGGTAACAGCAACACTCAAGTTGCTACTGACAGAGAAAGATTCAAAGTTAGCTATTTTCAGTATCAGTGATGGGGTTTTAAAAAATGTTGTAATCGGAAGGACAGGGATGTAAGAAACTATCTAAGAGCAAACGCCATTTTCCAAGTCACGATTGCATTTAATGGAGGCTGTGGGAAAGCGAGAGGGAGCCAGACTTTCCACAGGTAACAGGAAGGCTTTCTCGGGCACGGCGGTGGCGCAGGGGTAAAGCACGCGCCCCATGTACAGAAGCTACGGTCCTTGACGCAGCCAAGTCCCGGCTTGTTGACCATTGCTTCATGTCTTGCCCTCTCTCCACGCCATTTCCTGATGGTCAACTTACAAAATAAAAGCCACTGTTGTCACAAAAAAATAAAAATAAAACTAAAACAGGAAGGCTAACTGTATTTTGTCAAGGTTGCTTGGGTTTACCCTTTAGAGCTTGCAACTTCTATCTCTCATGACAGATTTTAGATCTGGAAATGTTAG
Organism: Crenichthys baileyi; assembly: GCA_036173005.1. Taxonomy (NCBI): domain Eukaryota; kingdom Metazoa; phylum Chordata; class Actinopteri; order Cyprinodontiformes; family Goodeidae; genus Crenichthys; species Crenichthys baileyi. The sequence goes on along the minus strand of JAHHUM010002935.1, from coordinate 99,917 downwards.
AAGCCTTTTGTTAATTGCAGAGTTAAGGTATTTAGGGGGCAGCATGTGGCGTAGCAACAGAGCCGCCATCCCATTGATACTATTGAAACTATTATTTCTTGACAAAGCTGTCCAAGTTTAATTCCTAACCTTCCCTCTTCTCTCCCTGCCCCTCTCCTGTCTCATTACTGTGGAAAAAACACTTGTGTTATAAAATGTTTAAATAAAGTACTTTCGTAATCTTTTTGTCTTTGGTTTAAAACAACAGTGAAACCCTATTTTACAGCAATTTATCCCCTACTCCGCTGCTTATATAAATAATTAATGACTGCCCAATGCAGGAAGGCAAGCACAAAATATTTCTAAGTCTTTTTATAATTCCTAAACAGAAATCAGAATAAGTTGAAATCTATACTGCCAGGTCAAAGCTTTACAAAAATTAGAGAATGGAAATCGGCCACAAACTTCACATCGATGCGTCTCTGTTTTCATACAGGTTGATATATAAACTCTGGTGAATTTTACAAAAACAGATTTCGCAGAAACACGTATTTAAGTAAACAAGTGCTGAGATAAAATTGTAAATTGCGAACCCCGTCATGAAAAATTGTTGCCGAGCACCCTTCCTCTCTTTTATGTAGACAAAACAATCCAACATAACGATATCTGGTTTTATCTGGTGTCTAGAGCAGGAGACCAAGGGCACCACATCTATGAGGAAATTAGCCATGATCTGACTGTGGTTGTTTACTTCTACTTGAATCATAGAACCATGGTTCTGTTAATATACAACTTGACTCCTACATAAAATCCAATCTTGAACCTGATCTTTGATCACTTTGGCTCCACTTTCAGAGTTTTAGGATAGTTTTTTTTTTCCTCCTTACTCCCTGCTGTGTCAGAGCAGGTCATTCTCATAAGCAGGAAGAGCAGTGGGGGGGCTCTGTGGAATTGTTAGGGTCTCCATTTCCCATCCCTATGCCTGGTCTCGTCTCTGCCTACCCCCATCCCTTAAACCGGGCCAGAACAATAGAGTGAGTCCATGCTGTCTGCCCCCCACCCCCGATAAATAGGCTGAGTGGGGATCCTGCTTGTCTGTTCTGTTTGCGTGAGAAGAGCTTCTGGGTAGAGAAAGAGTCCACCGGGTCTGTGTTTATGCATGTGTGTGTGTGTGTGTGTGTGTGTGTGTGTGTGTGTGTGTGTGTGTGTGTGTGTGTGTGTGTGTGTGTGTGTAGAAGATGGCAGGTGTTTTAGTCAACACTGTCCTGTTATATGCTGGTGGGATTACTGGCTGGGTTAGTAGGAGGGGTGGATGATTCTTGTATGTAAAAAGTATTCTACTTAATACCATAAAACACTGTAGTAGGTAAAAGAGATTAGATGGGAGAAGCCAAACACACCAAACTGTCGAAAATACACACATAAATAATGTTTTCTTTTGTCTTCAGATGAGAAAGTTAAAAAAAAAATACCATTTATGTTCTATTTCTCCGACCATTTTCTGATCAAGCCTTAGCGATACCTGCCGGTAAAATGCAGCCTCATTTTCAGCCGACAAGCAGTGCCTTTTCTCAGGGGGCGAACCATCTTCAGCTTCCTCTGGGATTCACGGTATGTTTGCATATGTGTTTGAGTGTGCGTGTGTGTGTGTGTGTGTGTGTGTGTGTGTGTGCGCGCACGTGTGTGTGTTTCCCTCCTCCCTCCTTCTCAAACTCTGCCTGTTTTTCTCACACTGCTCGTTAACCCCTGGGTGCTCCTGCCCAAAAAGACTCGCTGCAACACTCCACCCACCCCACTCCTGAGCCACAGCGGTGTTCTGCTTGCACACTTTGTCTTTTCGAAGCTGCATAAAATTAGAGTCATTTTAATCATTTGAAGTCTTTACATGTAATGGCAACAAAACACCACAACCTTAATCTAACCAGCCACAAACCCTAAATCCAAAATCTTAATCCTAAATCGTTGGGCTGGATGTTCCTAAGCAACTGTGTCTTTTCAAATTATGTTTCCTTTTTTAAGGGAAGAAAGGCTATCCAATAATGCACTTGCGACCCTTAATAATCTGTCTTTTGCATCGCCTTGGAGTAATTTTGGCCCACTCTTCTTTACAGAATCATTTAGATTCAGGAAACATTGGGTTTTTTTTTTTTTAGCATAAAAGGTTGTACCCAAGTTTCTCAATCTGACAGAATTTGACTAGGCCACCTCATTTCCTTCATTTTATTTTTTTAACCCATTCAGATGTGAACTTGCTGGTGCATCTGAGATCATGGTCCTGCTTGTATGGGCTTAAGGTCGCAAACTTATGGCCACACATTGCCCAACAGGATTTTCGGCTGGAGTGCAAAATTCATGGTTCCATCAATTACTGTTTCAGTCTGTTAAAAGACGTGATTTTTTGAAGCAGCAAAGCAGCCCCAGACCATCATATGTTTGACTGTAGGTAAGATGTTATTTTCTTCAAATTATGTTTTAGTTTTATAGTAGATGTAATGAGACACACATTTTCCAAGGATCTCCACTTTTGCTCACATCACAGGATCCCTTCCAACAAGTCTGAGGGATCATCAAGATGATTGGTAAATGTCAGCCAGATATTGTGCTCTTTATGGTAAGCAGTGTTTTAAGCTTAGAACTCTCATTAATGCCATTTTATACCAATTCTGTTGAATCCTGAACACTGACTTTAACTGGGGAAATTAACCGGACAATGATTTAGATGTTGTTCTAGGGTTTTTGTGACCTCCCAGATAAATTGTCAATGATGTCTTGGAGCAATTTTGGGAGGATAGCCACTCCTCGAAAGGTTTACCACTTAAGCTGCAAGATAATAAAAATTCTTGTGATGGCTATAATATTAGCAAATATTGCGATCACAATATCAGCTATGATATATGCCTATTTTCTTCTTTCCTCTCTTTCTCATCTGGGCATCCTTCACTCTGTGCCTTAAGCATTCTGGCCAATGCCATTCATCTCCGAGAGCATCTGCTGCTGTCAGACATTGTCCAACTGGCTTATTATTATATTAGCATGATAATATATGTTGCAATATATTGCGCTTGTAATATATTAGCCTACAATTACTGCGCTGTAAACAGTCCTTTGCGATAATATTGCACACACTGATACTGAGATGACAATAAAGTCGCAATATATTGTGCAGCCTTATTCAACACTGTTCAATATTTTTTACATTTGTGGATAATGGCAGTCACTGAGGTTCCAAGGAGTCCCAAACCATTAGTAATGTTGTTGCAACCTTTTTTTCAGACTTTGTTTCCAATCTATACTTTAATTTCTTTAGATTTGGGCATTATATGTTGCTTCATGAGATCTTTTAGCCTACTTCATGTTGTTAGTGATTGATCAAGTAAGTTCTTGATTCTTCAGATCATGCAGTAATCAGGCCTGGTTAAAGCCAGTGAAACAGCATCTAAAAAAATGTTGCACAGTTAACTAATGATCTAACAAAAGGAGGATTACATTTTACATAGGACCAAGTTGGTGTGGATATCTCTTTTCCCTTTAGAAAATTGCATAACTGCTTAAAAGTTGAATTTCATATTTACTTATATCTTCACAGCACTGTAACGAAAAATAAACGTTTCCATTTTTTAAATTTTACATTAAAAGTGAAGGCGGTACTGACTGTAGGAAGATGGAGCAAGAACAAGATCGCAATTGCCAGCAGTTAGTAGAAAGGCAGCTCCTAGTAATAGCTTTTGATTTAAATCTAAATTGAAACACCTCCATCTGTTCTCACATCACTCCCCCACTGTCCACTTTAGTTTCTGCTGAACTTCCTCCTCTTCTTCCTCAGGGCTCCAGCTCATCTGTCTCCTACTCTGAATGGCCCCTGCAGCTAAGCCTAAATCAGTCTTTCTGAAGTGTAATTAGACCAAAGACCTCAATGTTGGCCACCGGTCTGTCAAACTGTCACACGTTTGGATGAAACTGCTTTATTTTGTTGCTTTCTGAGGCAGGATGGCAAAGTTTTGAAGAGAGTTTACACAAGGTACACATCCCACGGACACCGTGTTAGTGACAAAACAGCACAACAATGAAAAGCCAATGGAATTGTAATTTCATTGGCGCATCCAGTTAACATAAATATGTTACAGCTGATTAAACTACGCTTGTCATTTGAAAGAGAGACACCAATGTGCGATATAGGGGTGTAACAATAAATCCAGCCCAAACAAGAATATATTGGATTAATGAAAATGAGACAAAGGGTTAGCTTTATTAGCAATAGAAATACTGAGAATACCCATTTTTTTGTTCACAAATCCCAAACTGTGTTTTAAAGAATATATAAGTGCAAAATAATTCAGTCCAGGAGTATTGAATATTCCACAAATTGTGTTTTTCTTTGCTTGTCTCATTATAAGGTGGCCCTAATGCCAGAAAAGCATTAAAAATCCTCCCTCTTTGTGCTTTCAGACATTCAATTTCAATTTAATTCAATTTAGTTTATCTATGCAGTGCCAAATCACAATACATGTCATGTCAAGGTACTTTACAAAGTCAATTTGATTAAATAAAGGTCTCATCAAACTCAAACTTTGTTTTTAAGAATCTCTGTTGATTGTAACATTTTACAGTTCATGATTAAATGGTAAAAAGTGTTTCAGATTTTAATACTGCAGATGTTTAAATGTAGTCCTGAGTCACAAAAAAAAACTTGAGTTTGCTGATAAAAAGCTCTAAAGTGGAGGCTCATCATTAGAGGCTCACATTTAACCAATCATGGAATTTTCACTCTGCTTTCAAATAACCTGTTTTTGTATGTCACCATTTCCTTTTGCCTCCTAGTACCCAAAATATTAGTTTTGTTGGACAATACAAGAGATCTTAGTTAGCGAACTCTGTCACTACATTTGGGCAACTGTAGAACTACTACGTCAAAAGAAGAGTCTTAATAATACATTTAACACTGTCAAGCTTAAAGCATTCATCTTCATATCCTGGGCTCACGATTTGTTACACTTTGCTTACTTTACCAGACAAAGTCACATGTTGAGACCAACTGGGTTCAGCTCGAAACAAGACAGACATTACCTTGATTAAAACTTTTAATATTGTTAGTGTTTACACACCTAATGAGATATCATTCAGTCAATGGCAATAGAAATAGAAAGTTTATGGTTTTGCCGCTTACAAAAAAACATATTTAGCACATTTTCAAATGCATAAATTAGGTCAAATGCTTCCTTCCAAAGAATGTTGATTTGAAGATGCTTGAACACAATTCTTAAAAAAGCCAAAATATTTTCTGCTAAACTGAACATACCATCAGCACATGCACCTCCAAACAGACTGTGCATTGATTTGCTCCCAGCTTTTTATCTTTGCCTGCCCATTCACTGGAAAGCCATGCTGCGTGTCTCGTTTTCAAACCTGCCTTTACCTCAAGAATACACACTATAAGAGCTGTCAAGATCAGATAAGAGAACACAGATCTGCTTCTGAGTGTTTCTTGCTGCCAGCTCACCGTACGTGCACGCACGCACACACACACACACACACACACACACACACACACACACACACACACACACACACACACACACACACACACACACACACACACACACTGAAAACACAGCCAGGCAGGATGGAAGAGTTTCCAGTGAAATCTCCCAGTGACTCTACTACAGAAAAAGTGTGTGGGCATGAACAAGCAGTGGTTGAGCGATTTTCACACACAGATTATTTGTACATACACAGAGCATACAGTTTGGCATGGCTTTAGTTCAAAAGAAAGAAAAAAACAAAACAAATGGAAAGTATCTTTTCATTTGTTTCATTTGAAGACATAAAAGAGATTTATGACTTCTTATGAAAGTAGTACAAATCACTGTTTCAGTTAATCAGCCCCTGTTCACATGTAAACAGCCAAGGAACGTTTCCACCACTGGAAGCTTTTCTAGAACCACAATAGTTTTCTGGGGCCATTATTACACTCCTGTATTTTTACTGCATTTACAGGACTAAAGAAACAAATATCCAGTTAGAACTTTACCCCAGAAAAACGCCCTGGTAGGGAGGTAGCGCTTTAATGTACCAACAACCTTTGGATCGAAAGTTGTGGAGGAAGAGTCCTAAGCATGTCCAGCTAGTCGTTTTTGATTCAGAATCAGTTAAACCTTGGTTACAGCTTCTAAATCATTCCTTCGAATTAATTATTTTAGGGTTTCAGACCATAATCTTAGGCACAATTAATAATAAATTTACAACCCCATAGATCCTTAACAGATAATAGATCCATAGACACTGTTGTTTACGTGTGTATGATTTATGCTCCTTTGGGAAACCTCTCTCAGGGTTAAAAATGTCTTCTGAAGTAATTAGAATACAGTTTCACTGTGTAAATGCTGTCAAATGATCACAAGCCTGTTGCTGGGACACTGACGTTTATTCCAGACCAGAGCAGTCAAAAGCAGAAGAACATGGTAGTCCACATCAGTGAAATACCTTTGTTATATTAACACCTTTCAATGGAGTCTGTAACAACTCTATACCTTATGAAGTTGGAGTTACTGAGAAAGAGTCATCGGTGGAGTCATTGTGGAAAATCACGATTTTTAAGTCCATGATGTAAGCATCTCTCCCATTTTCAGTATCTGAGCGAGACCTTGGTTGGCACGGCTGCAGTAGCGGTATTTACCGCTCAACCTCTGCTGACTTACTGGCCCTATTCCACAGTGGAAGCAATCACAAGCAATCATTATGACCCTTCTTGTTTACCATATATCAACCATTAATCTACTCCTTCATCTCCGCTGCTGCTGTAAAACCCACTTTGTCACACCATTGATTAAAACCAAGTATCCACATCTTTGTACATCATCATTACCAGTCATCCTTGCATTGCACTGGTGTGGAGTGCTTCCGATGGTATCTTCATGTACTGATTTTATGTCATGAGACTTCACAAAAACCTAAAAGACACTTTCCTCGTCTGACTGCATATACCTATCAGGGAAGTCTGTACAGTCTTGAATGGAGTTGACAGAGCTCAAAGTCTACCCAAACAATTTTAACTCAATGACTGGGAGCTAAAGGTCAATTCACCCCTTCATAAATTCATACCTCCAACTCATACCAATGATTTTCATCTCTTCCTTCATTCCCATAAACAAACCATTTTGTCCCAGTGTACTTTAACCATTGCATGTCATTTTATTTTTCCTTGAATTATAAAGATAATGCCCAAATCGAACTTTTAATTTGAACCAGATTCTCTATAGTTTTCTAAACAATTTGTAGTACACCCCATTTCCATTTATTATGGTTCTTATCCTTGTTTGGCCCAGTTATTTTTTTACGAAATATACCAGGACTCCTGTTCAAACCATGGAACAAAAAGATCACATTTCCTTACAGAAAATTGTGACTAGATCATAGAAAATGTCTTTGAATCATCTGCTGTCAAAGCTGCTATGAAACATCCCCTGCAGTTCGAAAAATCCCATTGCAAACGATTTAATTTCTTACCAGAAAAGACGAGTAAGTAACATCCAAAGCTACAGAGGTCCAGAATGGCAAAGTGGTAAAAAGGACAGCTACCTGGGATGATTTATCACACACGACAAAGATGTCATAACAAACTCAAAAAGAGAAGGCAGTTTTTCAAGACCGCTTGGTTTGAGAAATCGGTCAAGAATAGCTTTATCAGATCAGTAAAGCAAAACCATTTAGGAAAATAAAGTCTTTGCCACAGAGAACATGCTTCTGTGTTTCAACCTCTTTTATTTAGGACTTTGAACAGTAACAGTAACATTAGACCTAAAACCTTCTCAGACATAGTGGGAGTTTAACTTCAGCAGCTGCAGACTGGTTTCCCCTGTTGAGGTCAATGCTGTAAACTGAATGTTTAGTCTTATCTTATCAAACTGCATCATAATAATATGCACTGATAAAGGTCTGAATGTTTAACGTAAAATTTACTGAATATATCTGGCAAAGAAAGAGTAACATTCAACAGGAAACATCTGATATATTTATTTGCCTGGAAAGTAATTTTTATGTCATAAAAACATACTTTTAGTCCTTACAGAAAGAGAATGATCAGAATCAGAATCAGCTTGATTGCCAACTTTGTGCACATAAACAAAGAATTTGACTCTGGTACACTTTGCTCTTAGTAAAGATTTTTTATTTTTAACTAGCGGAAGTGCAAAATACGAAAGTTTACCAAGGGTAAAACAAAATTATAGCGGACCATTATAGGTCCCTAAAGAAAAACTCAAGTTGTGTGCAAGCTGCACATCTGTCCAGAAGTTTAGAGCCAATAATAATAATAAAAAGAAACAAAACAATAAACTAGGGCTGCTCAATAAGGATAACAAGCGGTAGTCAGGCGATTGCATAGAAGCCGCATGACACATTTTCTTCAACCTTGAGCAGGAGCTTATGTGGCTTGTTGTTGTGATGGACGGCTGTGTAAAGAGACGAAGATCCCATCTGGGTCTCGTCTTATCATGCCAACTTACTCATATTGATGAAATCATAGTGGCTTGTTAACCCACCCAGTGAAAAGAAAAAACAACCTTAAACCAATAAACGGAGCAAAACAAGGCAGCATCAGAACGAGAAGGGAACAGATGCATGTCAAGGATTGTAAAATAGGCAGCACAAATAATGAGGAGGGCAGCAGGGCGAAAATAAGTGGTAAATAGTCATGTAAAGTCAGCAGGAGATGGATGGGGATAATAGTAGCTGACTGAGAGGGAGAAAGAAAGGGAGATGTTGCAGATGGAGGCAAGAAATAAAGGAAAATTTAGGTTGCGATCCACACACATACTCATGTAGGAGGACTGACTTCTGAGGTGTTTGGACAATTGATCAGTTCTATCTAACAATAGGACTGATGTGCCAATACATCAGTTTTTTTTCCTGATTATTTGCTGTGACTTATGGTTTTTCATGTTCTAATGAAAAAAGATTGAAAATAGATATGTACTGGTGAGTATTTTACTTCCGCTGGCCGAACTCTAATTGTTGTAAGTTGCCTATACCAATTTTAGCCATTCACTTTAACAGCCACTGTAAAACTAAATTACGGTGTTGACAATTAGCATGATTAACCCATTTTGCATAACCAACAGTAAAGGGCATTATCCGTGTGTATTCCCTAGAGAATGTTAGGTCGCCTACATTTCCAAATCCAGTATAACAGAAAGAGGTTGAAAGCTGAAAAAGATAAAACCGAGAACTGTGCTTAGTTCAGCCCTCTTGTTACCTGCTTAAAGTCTTGCTTTCTCTTGCTTTCTCACAGCCTGAATGAGCAGTAGAAATGTCTCAGAATGTTGTAAAAAGTTCCATTTTAAATGCTTTTTATATCCCTGTGCCACTGACTTAATTTTCCAACATCTTACCATAGCTAATTTTGGGTCTTATTCACTGAGTAACAGTGTCCACATGTAAACGTGTCACAAATGCAACCTGGTAGCCCTTAGAAAGGTGTGTTTACTGACCAGCAAAAATTTCGTTTTTTGAGTTTCCAACCAGCCGCTCACTGGTCAGGGCAATGAGGCTGTAAATCATCGGATTCCGCTAACTAGCTGATTTCTTTGTACATTTTTATTGAAGATTCTTCAAAGGCCCACAATTAACAAACAGATCTACTGAGACAATTTGTTGTTACAGGTATGCCTTCAGCTGCTTTTTAGGTCAAACTGTAATGTAAAGAACAAATGAGTATGTTTAACACAGGTGTTTGCAAAAGGGTGGCTGTCTGGGTGTAGTAAATGACAGCTTACACCTTTCTCTATCTTAAATGAATGTTTTAGTTTGGGATGCTGAAGAATATCCTGCTCAGCCACTAGCTGCTATCATACTGGTTGGTCTGTGAGCGGAAAAGAGGCATCTGATGGAGCCAGGTGTTATGTGGAGGAACAACGGGATAGCTTGTTATGCATATCGAGAATAATCTTAAGACTGATAAAAATAAATTCTGCAGGTCTGCTAAAGCCACTGCTTTAGTTTGTTATCCCACCTCCTGCATGTAGCTTTAAGAAAACTAGATTACAGCATCCTGTTGGTAAACAAGGAGCATTCCTCAACTCACCTGTTTGCAATAAAGCTTATCGACACAGCCTGATGTAGCTATGTTTTTACAGGAGCACACTAACTGGATCTGGCAGCACCTTTACTGGTAGCCTGGTAAAAGGTAGCAAACTGTACGGGCATTGAGAATGTCATAGGTAGATACAGTTAAGACTCAAATTATTTTCTGTCAGTCTGCCCCAGAACAGCTGTGGCTACAATGTAGCTCAACACTGTCAGTGTGTGAATGTGTGTATGAATGTGTGGATGACTGATTGTAGTGTGAAGCGCGTTGGGGTCTCTGGGGACTTGATAAAGCGCTATACAAGTACAAGCTACCGTTTTATTTATACCAGAATTAGGTTTAAAGTAAACTTTTACCTTGACCAACTTGTTTCTTCTGACTGGAAGTTATGTGTTGGAGTGGCCCAGCCACAGTCTTGACTTGAATCTGATAGAAAATCTGTGCAGGGAGCAATATTTATGAGACGCCACGTTTCACATTTCAGAAAAACAATGGTGGTTGAATGAAAATCATTTTAAATATAAATCTGCCAAGGGTCTGAGTAATTTTAGACCTAATTGTGGAAAATGTGGGGACAAAAAACTATAAAAAATATTTTACAGTTTTATTTAGCCAATTATATAACTTCAGTTGCTGATTTTCAGCTGTAGTTCAAACCCTAAAATACTTTCTACATTGATCATAGAATTTTTTGTGACATAACAGAGTTTGGGATTTGTAAAAATGTTCTCCATTCATGAAAACAAAAATATTGCTAAAACAATCTTGTTCTCAAACTGAAATCTCATGCGCTGGACATGTTATAGCCTTAATGCAAAACTGAACCATTGTTCATCTGCTAATTTTACATCTGCTATAGTTGTTTTTCTAAAACATACAGTTTTATTATTATTTTAGATCTTCAGATCTTTCAAACTGCATTTTCTTCTTCAAGACTGGTCATTGTGTGACACAACTAAACAGCAAACTAAGAGGAAAATGCTTTTTCGTTTTCATGCCCGTCAAAAAAAATGCAGCTTCATTTTGAAAATGAAAAAGCATTTTACTAATACATTTCAATTTGAATTTTGGGGATTAATACATGATATTTTATTTCAGTTATTATGCAATACCAAAGAAAGATTTTTTTGGACATGTTGAGAAGTTGTTCCATGAGCTTTCACGCATCATTTACAACGAACATGAAATACAGTCAGTTTAGTCAACACGGAAACATGGATGTCATTAAAGAAAAAAGTGAAATCTATGCCATTACTTGCTGTCTGATTAACTGAGCTAATGAATATCTGATCACCTGTGGTTACTCATGAAATTTCATTACCAGGCAGTAGATAATAGGAACGAAATAAATACATTTGGACATTGACACAAAAGAAAAGTAATATACCAGGTTATGATGCACCAGAACACTGTGAACTCCACCCCATGAATATACACACAATATTCAGTGGTACATCAACAGTGACACATACTTTAAAAACAGGACAGGACTTGTATAAAAAAAAGTCAACTTTATGGACTCGCATTTAAACCTATTTAACGCGTATTTCAGAATGTCAGCATACATGGCAAGGTAGAAATCAGTGTGACAGCAGCTTCTCCTCTTGATGTAGCATTTGCTTTGCTATATTAAATCCATCTATCAATTTCCCCCACCACTTTATAAATTTCAGGGTCGCAGCGGGATGGATGTTTTACAGGCTTCCAGAGGACAAGGTTGGGGTACATCTTGGACAGCTTATAATTCCATCACAGGGTCAAACACAGACATATGCAAGATAAACAACACAGCATGGTCACAGTCACTTTTAAGGTCTCCTATAATGTATGCCAATTATTTTCCTTGAAACACATAGCATTTGCAAAAAAGGTATGCTAGTGGTTAGCACATGACCAGTTCAGTTCCAAGAGATCTATGTCCTATGTCTTTCCTTCCATCCATTAAGTTTTCCACTTAAGTGACTTCAGGGTCATGGGGAGGCGGCTGCTACCCATATACAGCAGTAAACGAGTAATATCCAGGGTATACCCTTGACAGATCACCAGTCCATCACTGGGACACCATATAGACACCAGAGACAGGAAACCATTTAGGAACACTACTCAAACCTCAGGGGAATTTAGAATCCAGTTGATCTAACATCTGTCATGCTTTTTCAGTGTGGGAGGAAACCAGATCACTCCCAGAAAACCAACACTGTATTTGAATGAATAGTTTGACATAGCAGCGTCTTAGTTGAAAAATATGGCCAAATAAATAAAGCCAACTTCTAAAAAATATTAACTATTTAAAAGGAAGTAGCTGTTTAGCAGTAATCTATTCCTTTCCTGTAATAGCAGAGTGCTTTGCATTATGAAACAAGCCACTACATCAGAGATCAAGTAGTTACAACAGCTTGATTCTGGACTCTACTCAATGTTGAGCTGTAAATTCAGAACAGAAGGTAGATGGCAACAGGGAAGGCAAATGGTGCATCGAGCAGCTATGCCTGTGCAGTTTTCCCTGGAGGTGTAAGACGGTTGCAGTGGGAGTTGCCTTCATCAGCCACTGCTAGAAACCAACAGGTCTGTTAGTCCAGGAATCAGCAACAAAAGATTTGGAATTACTTGCAACCGTTCCCTCTGCACTCTGACTTTACACAGTTTTAAACAACACTGAGTGCCAAGCAAAGACTAGGGGTTGGGTTAATAAGACAGGGATGAGTCAGTTCTAAAGACAAAAATATACACATGAGGTCAAAGACAATGCTGGCTCACTTGCGTGAATTTGTATGATGCCAAGATAAGCAAATCAAACAGCTGTAAGTTTGTACTACGGTACCCATGGATTTGGCCTTAAATGGTAAGACAGAGAGGTGGTTGTAATAACAAATACGACTAGATATAATAACAGCATTGTTAAAAATATCATTTGAAGTGTTTACTACATAACTGGAAGTAATTATGAGCTTCAGTGTTTTCAAACTTTACAATATGAGCAAGAGATTGATTTGTCACATCATGGAAAGTTACTGCAGACTAGGAAGCCAACACGCTGTCCTGAAAGTGATATTGTTAAAATGCTGCCTGATAGTTCTGCATACTCTGATCTTGTTTTAAAATAATAGCATCAGAAGCCTTTTGTTGCTCCATTTGGTTGCTCCATGAAAGATAAAAAGGAAGATGACAATTGGCTCTAAAAAAAAAAAGGGAAAGAAAAAAAACTGAAAATTGGCACCGACTGATCCGATGCTCGCTGCTGGCAGGAAAAGTTTTCACAAATCCTAACAGGTACAAGGATATCACACAGATCTATTTGGGACAACGGTGCCTGCAGAGCCTACTGCCCATGTACCTAAATCCAAGCATCCCGAGTGAATCTCACATTCAAAGTAAGTTGCCAAAAAACGATGTGCTTTTACAAGAGAGTCCCATCTGCATATGTACAATGGGCAAACAAAGATGACATAATGCAAACTTCCGTATTCTAGGCCCAGCTACAGATCTTTGCTGCTTCTCTGTTTGTGACTAAGCATTAGATTTGGGATACAGAATCGGGACTAATTTTTTAATGTGAATTTTCTGTATATTCCTCTTTTCTCAGTAAGATAGGCTTTTGGTGTTTTCTTGCTATTAATTGGGTGATTGTGTTGAGTTGGTCAGGTATAATCTGATTGGATTAACGGCTATGCTCTTTAAATAGAGTTCCACAGCCAGGGATTAGATGATCACAGGCGGTTGCACTTAAGAGCAACACATTTTCATCTATATGAAGTGAGAATAAACCACACTAGTTCTCACTAAGATGGGAGACGTACATATATTACTGCGCATATTTTTTGATGATGGTAAAAGTGGCATAATGAACAAAAATTGCTCCTTAAAGCATTATTAAGATATACCACAAGTATGATGTTAGTTGTGCAATGACAAGTCTGAAGAGAGTACTTCCTGTTAACTCGACATCTGCAACCATTCTTGCTTTATAGTGGTATCGTTTTTCTTAACAGCGACATCTTGTGTTTACCAGAGTTACTGCAACAAGTATAAACCACAGTTAAAAACAGTCTCTCCGCTAATGACGCCACAGCCTTTTTCACAAAACAGTTCCATCATAAACCCATAAAGACAAGCACCTCTCCAAGTTGCTTCTAGTTATTCATAAATCACAAATCCAGCTCAAGATAACAGGCATACATGCGAGCCATCAAAAATCAAGCCGACAAACGTGGAACCAAAGGAGGTGCGGAGTGGAAATGAGTGTGGCTACTTTAAAATGGTATACACCTAAATATTTATTCAGGAGGGCCTAATAGCATTGGAAATGGTTATTGCCTGACCCTAAATTAATATATACAGGGGTTGGACAATGAAACTGAAACACTTTCATTTTAGTGTGGGAGGTTTCATGGCTAAATTGGACCAGCCTGGTAGCCAGTCTTCGTTGATTGCACATTGCACCAGTAAGAGCAGAGTGTGAAGGTTCAATTAGCAGGGTAACAGCACAGTTTTGCTCAAAATATTGAAATGCACGCAACATTATGGGTGACATACCAGAGTTCAAAAGAGGACAAAGTCTTGGTTACAGATTGCTGGCGCATCTGTGACCAAGACAGCAAGTCTTTGTGATGTATCAAGAGCCACGGTATCTAGGGTAATGTCAGCATTCCACCAAGAAGGACGAACCACATCCAACAGGATTAACTGTGGACGCAAGAGGAAGCTGTCTGAAAGGGATGTTCGGGTGCTAACCCGGATTGTATCCAAAAAACATAAAACCACGGCTGCTCAAATCACGGCAGAATTAAATGTGCACCTCAACTCTCCTGTTTCCACCAGAACTGTCCGTCAGGAGCTCCACAGGGTCAATATACACGGCCGGGCTGCTATAGCCAAACGTTTGGTCACTCATGCCAATGCCAAACGTCGGTTTCAATGGTGCAAGGAGCGCAAATCTTGGGTTGTGGACAATGTGAAACATGTATTGTTCTCTGATGAGTCCACCTTTACTGTTTTCCCCACATCCGGGGAGAGTTACGGTGTGGAGAAGCCCCAAAGAAGCGTACCACCCAGACTGTTGCATGCCCAGAGTGAAGCATGGGGGTGGATCAGTGATGGTTTGGGCTGCCATATCATGGCATTCCCTTGGCCCAATACTTGTGCTAGATGGGTGCGTCACTGCCAAGGACTACCGAACCATTCTTGAGGACCATGTGCATCCAATGGTTCAAACATTGTATCCTGAAGGCGGTGCCGTGTATCAGGATGACAATGCACCAATACACACAGCAAGACTGGTGAGAGATTGGTTTGATGAACATGAAAGTGAAGTTGAACATCTCCCATGGCCTGCACAGTCACTAGATCTAAATATTATTGAGCCACTTTGGGGTGTTTTGGAGGAGTGAGTTAGGAAAACGTTTTCCTCCACCAGTATCACGTAGTGACCTGGCCACTATCCTGCAAGAAGAATGGCTTAAAATCCCTCTGACCACTGTGCAGGACTTGTATATGTCATTCCCAAGACGAATTGACGCTGTATTGGCCGCAAAAGGAGGCCCTACACCATACTAATAAATTATTGTGGTCTAAAACCAGGTGTTTCAGTTTCATTGTCCAACCCCTGTAGATCTGACTTAAGCATTTTTCTGAATAGAGGAAGCTAAATACACTAGATGCGGTTTGTTAGTTTTGTCTCCTTAGGGCTGGAGGTGGTACCACCTTTTTTTCCCGAAGTACCCGAAGTGTGGGTGTGTGGGAGTGCATGTGTGTGTGTGTGTCTATGTGTGTGTGGGGGGGTTCTTTGCAAAACATCAAGAGTGCTGCTGTGCTGTGAGTAGAGGTGGAAGTTTGGGCAGTTGGGTTGAGTCTGTTGTGATGGAGGGAAGCTGATGGGAGAGTTTCCTCCCTGCGTAGCTGACTACAAGGCCCCCGAGCAACAGATGGACAAAGAGGCAGGTGGGAACTGAGGTTAGCAGCTGACTGCAGCCCTGGAAACACAATGACGGGCATAAACCCAGATGAAGTAAAGGAAATCAACTGTTTCTATACCTGGTTAAATGCACTGGATTTAACTAGATAATACTCAATCAGAAATAGACAATGGTTCATCTAACTCCACACATACCACCGTCTTGTTGTGTCATTCCTTTATTACCCGCTCTGGCCTGGTTTAACAAGCAGTTAAGACTAAAGAACCAAGTGTAATGCAGTGCATTCCTTGACTATCAGACCTAAAAGGTAAAACAATCTACAAAGGCTAGAAGACTTCTTGTACTTTTTACCTAAAACTGATGCTGACGTAAAAAGCAACGTTAAAGCATGATTTTACACACGCTATGTGCAGAATCACTTTTGTTAAATATTACGCATATGAAGATGACAGCAGTTGTTTTTTTTCTCTGTGAGCTACGATTACACAGGCATAAAAAAGATCTCTAAATATAAGGAAAAAAATAAATGTCTTTTATAGAAGGTATCCCCAGGAATACATGATGGACACTCACTGCAACATGCTTCTGCATCTATCCTGCTTGCTGTTGAACTGAGTCTCTGATACACGTGTTTATTTTGAGTGAGCTTGGTAGCCCCTGGGCGACCATACTCCTCCTCACCTCTGTACTCAGTGACCCCGCAACCTGCTTGACCCCACAAGAATGCCTCCAGTTGCTACATCCCCCAAGACCAGTTAATTCCCTCACCTAGAGGTGCAGGAATACGTACCATAAAAACTCAAAAATTGTTGGTAATAACAAATGGTCGCTTGATTCTTTTGTTCATTTCTATTCATATTCAAAAAGAACAACTTTTAGGCAAAGAAAGGAAAATCCCAAACACCCTCCAAGCTTCCATACAAATTAGTCTACCCTTCAAGACAGAGGCATTTTCCCCTTTCCCAAAGCAAAAAAGACATGTCAATATAGGTTTTGCTTATCTAAATAATATCACAATCATGTAGTTTGGCACAAAACAACTCTTTCTAGAAATCCACCTAGAAAGACTGCTCTCTAACACATAGAGTGACCTCATCTTTGCTATTGATAAAAATAATTCTTAAACCATTCCAGTAAGAGGACTAGAAAAACATGCAGCCTGAATAATGTCAATGTTTTTAATTAGAATTTGACTTAAATTGGTATCAGCAGATAAAAGCTGTACAAAAACTGGAGATTGGAAATTGGTCCAAAACCTCGTAACGATGTATACCTCATTCATGTACTAAATAGTGTAGTTTTATGCTATATTCTTTTATGAAGAGGAACAGGTGTTTATCCCTTATTATGATCTGCCTTCCATTTTTGACAGCATACAATCCATCTATTTCCATCTATATGTATCCCCATCTCCCCCATCCATGCACACACGAACACAGACACAACTCACTAAAACACACAGTGGCAAGGTTAGGCTGACATCAGCGGCTAACGATCAGTTCCTGAATGATTAGCTGCAGTAGCCTGGAGACATTTCCAGTAGGTTTCCCTAAGTTAGTCAGACATGCAACATCACTGGCCTTCAGTCAGAACTAACTACATCCACCCCCCACCCCTCTCTGATTTGGCACAACACATTGGAGTAAGCAGTAGAAAAAAAAAGCTTGAATATGTAGTGAATCTGGAGCAGTTGGGATACATAAAGTGGAATAGGGAAGGAGAGAAGTTTGTTGTATTGTAAGCAATTTTCATAGTAAAATGGAGTAAGATCAATAAGTCGTTGTGGGAGATTGGGCGGCACTGTTTGTGTCCTTGTAGTTAATGTGTTCGTTTGAGAGGATAGCTCTGTGGCAGAAATGTTTTAGCATCAAAGTGAAACTTAAGTTGAGATGACAGATTTCTTTGAATGCACAATCCTGGACTTCCTCTTTGATTTTTGATAACCTTGTTTTCCGTTTTCCATTTAAGTTATTCATATTCACTTTAGTCATACTTCTGTTCCATCAGGTTCCCAAAATCACTTAAATGAATGTCATTTTATAAGATGTCTTACAGTTCTCCTCTAACAAGATTCATTTGATTCATTTTCTTTTCTCAAAATCATTAAAGAAAAATGTGTGGGCCCTTTAGTGGGTGTTAATACACAGGAACAGAATGTTAAAAAAAGAGCCTCTCTACTTAGGAAACAAATCACCCAACCCCCACTCACCCTTAATGCCCTCTGGGCTGCTGTGAGGTTGGATTAAGTTTGGGTGCTGTGCCCCCTCCCTGCCGAGCCTTTCGAGCGCACACAGACACCTACATGCTAAACTTTGTGTGTGATCCTGGCCTGTCGCACCTAAACAAGGCCATCAACAAGGCCATCTTGCGTAATAGAAGAAGGAGGAGTGCAGAGATAAGACAAGCTGCGTTTTTTCGCGAGATTTGTCAATAAGAAGACGTGATGTTTTGTTAGGGATATGTCATAGTATGTTAAAGCTGATCTATACGACTGTGCCAAATAGTTGTATTAGGCACAGTATAACACACAGAGAAGCATTTTGTCTATTCTGTTTAAAAGAATAATGTACGTTTAGTGATTTAAAAAGAAAATGGAGTCATAAAAAGTGTTTATGTAACCAAACTGACAGCATATTATCTTCAGTTGCTGTTTTACGGCCAATTAATTAAGGCACCAGCGTGTGCGTGTGCGGTGTGTGCTGACCGTATGTGTGCAAGCAGCGGATCAATAATGGTAGTCCACCACAGTGACATCTGGGCTGGACAAAAAGTGTAGTTCCTTCCCCTGGCAGCTCTCCCCTTCCCTCCCTGTCCCTCACTCAGTCCCCGAGCGCAGCCACGTGTTTCTCCAGGACTGTTTCTTCCAGCTAAGCTTATTTCTCCTCTTTAATCCCACAGCAATCACAGCAACAATGCAACGCGAAGGTTTATAGAAACAGGCTGAAATCTTTTAACCGTGATCACTATGTCAAACTCCAAACCTGATAAGCACCGCTAATGAATCCATTCTATTCCTTTCAGCTTTCAGTTTCATTGGCTCATCAATAAAGTGGGAAATCAGTGGAAAATCAACATGAGGGACAATGATGGAAATTGCAGCTTGCAAGTAAACACGCTTGACCTAAAGTGAAACTTAATTCAATTGATTGATTGAATGAATGAGCGCACAAAAAAATCCTAGATTACTTTTTTTAACTCATATACTTGGGTAATGCAGAGAGAAGTTGTTTATTTGTATGGGTGGGAAGTGCCATTTTAGTTTCCAACGCATGACTGTCTGTGTTTGTTTGTGATGGTAAATATTTCCAGAAATTAATTAGCTTTTCTTGTATAAGCAAAGGAAAAGTGCCAAAATGTTCTTTCAGCCAGCTGACTGTAATGCACAGCACCAGGTGGAAGGAGTGGCAAAGTGGCTCTACTCTTTGCTCCATTCAGCTCAGGTCACTCTGGCACTTGTTGTGGCGCCTGATAGAAATGACTTTAAACCTTAATATTGTTAACTGGTTCATGTCTATTCAACATGATTTAAAGCAATCTGCTGCATAAATTTTGGCAACTTGCATGAGGGAATGTATTTTAAAACCTATTTTGACCTAATGTTTAGTTTAAACATTGAGTAAAACAGTGTGACCCGGTTTGTTGGCTTGGGGAAGACACTAGAAGGAGCCTCATCATTCTTCCTGGAGTATACAACAATAAAACCACTGGATCAGACTTCACTGAACCTCTTCAGGATGAAATAAGGAATTTTAAGATGGTATTATGCTTCAAACACAGTTAAGGTTAGTGGGTTGTGTTAAAGACTAGTTTACACTAGAGAACAAGCTTTTCACTTAAACTAACAATAGTTGGGTACCTTTTAAGTAGCCACTGTAGCACAAGCCTGTCATGGCTATGTTCAGCTCTCACAGTTTCAACAATAAAGTCGATATAAACAGCCTAAAAAGGTATACTTCTTTCTACTTGAAGTTTTCTTACAATTATGTTTCAGCATTGCAATTTGTTTTACCTGTGTGAATGTAATAATTACCGGTAATTTATTTTTGGAGTTTTAAGCAAAGATGCACTTGAACTCACACTGGAGAAAATGTTTGTTTACTTAAGATAGAGATTGCACTTGCTATGTAGTTAGTGCAAGCTAGTTCTAGGCAATATTTTAAACAGTGTTTTGGGACTTTTTTTTTTTACCCATATCCAGTTGTCTTATTAGTAGTCATGGGGTTATCTTTATGTTTTCAATCTCATCATGTTTTAATGCAGAATTGAACTAAAATAATAATAAAAACCACTGATTGAAAATACTGGTTTAGTAATCCAAATTATGTGTTTTCTTCTGTACTCTTATTATAAGACATTAATCATTTTAACACCGTTTTTTGGTTAAAAACGTAACCCAGTAAGATTGAAAAAACCTCTAAACCAGTCTTTCTTGGGTTAAATCAACCCAGGGCTGGGGATCACCCCTTATTTTAACCACAGCCAGGTTAGAAAATAACACCAGTTGGTTAGTTTTTCACCAGCCTTCAAATGAGGGAGCTCTAAGGTAACGTGGACATCTTAACTACACTGTTAACATTCTGTGTTCCAACCCTGGTTATTAGATTATTGCCCTCTCAATAAAACTCACCACTGATTAAAGAGGTGATCCCCAGTATTTCCATGACAGGTTAACCTCTTATTAGGTAGCACAACTATATCAGCTTTATTCTAAATGGCAGAACTGAGATGTGTGCAAAGTGCAAAATCTGCACGTACAATGACTTCATGGTCCTGTTTTAGCGTTACTAAAAAAGGTTAATTTACGTATCGTATATAAATATCATATATTTACATAAGAAATAGGGGATTTCATCTTTTTTCTTGAAAAATCTGCAGTCTCAAAATGACTGTTGTAGGCAATGTAGGCAGTCACAAAACGAATGTAGTTAAAATGTGTTGTCACTTATCCAATAGCAGTACTGAAGCCAGGTTATTTAGAATGATTTCCAAACATTTATGTTGCTAGTTTTGCACTTTTGTAGGGTAAATTTAACAAAACATGGGATCCTCTCTTACTACTAAGATTGTGGATTGTTTCCAAAGACACCCAGTTCTCTCCAATCACTGTGACTAATGTCAGGGCCCGTCCTCTGCTTTATCAGTAACCCTGAAACAAAACAGGAAATTTGAATAGGATCAACTGTAGGTATATAAATAATATGCACACTGTGTCACGGATCTTTCTGTGGGTAGTTTCTTGAATTTCAAAGGGGTTTTCCACCACAATAGCAATGCACTTTCAGGGGAAAAAAATATTTTGTCTTTACAACATTGGAGATAAGAATTTCCTGATATCAATTTCAATTTAAGAAAGAAGAGCAACAACCCTATGCAAGAGCACAACCTTTTCTCCACAATAGGTAATGGCTAAGCTGGCCTTTTACCCAAATCCTCTGACCCCCACCAACCAATTGACCCCTCTCCTATCTTAATCCTGTGATTATCACATAATATTCTTGGCTCTAATTTAGACAGCTATCAGGCTTCAAGTCTCGGGGTATGGACAGTCTTGACTTGGCTTGTATTGATCCATATGGATGCAGACGGTGCAGATGTGACCCATATACAGGGATTAAATATCCACCTGTTACCAAAACTTTTTAGCAATAAATACTAAAAATCTAAAAACTGTTGTCCTCTTGAATCTAAATTCCAGCTTATTATCCAAGGTTGGTAAGCAATACGCTTCCCATGGAGGGCTCATTTATAATTTAATCCAGGAGCGTGGTGTTTCAAGGCTAACCCAGAGAGATTGCCCTTTCAGAGTGAAAACCCCCACCATGCAGCATAGGGAATCAATGCCATCAACCGATGCCAGAACAGACATGAGACTCTGGATGAAAACGATAGAAATGCCTGGACTAACAGTTAAGAGAGATCGACTTTATTCTTTTTCTTGTCTATTTTCATGGTTTGTTTCACAGGAACAAAATGAAACGGCTGTTTAAATAGATTCTTGCACTTGCTGTTTCCTATCTCTGTTCCTAATCCAACCTCAATATGCTACACAAAGTTATTTAAGCTTCTGAAGGCAGAAACATTTTTTTTTTGCTTTCATGCAGAAAGGACTGATACAACCTCAAGCATAACAAAGAAGAGACAAAAGAAAAAGCAACATGGACTGTACCTGGTAGGAAAGCATTTGACTCGAAGTCTTCATTTTTTGTCACATCAGTCAAGGTTTAAAGGTCTTATAGACAAAACAGCTTACCATCAAATGTTTACAATGAAACTATCAAGCCTTGGAATCTCATCGGCAATTCAGGAAAGTGTGGGATACCACTCACAAAGAATTTGGTCCATAATAATGCTCATCAGGGAGACTGATCACATCACCTCTTAATCGCTTTGTGCTTTTGCAGCTTTGGTCGTTTCGTGCCAAACATTTTTGGGTACAACAAGGATCCGCTTCGGACTGACCACGACTCAATTCATACCCACCTTGGAGAAGTTTCGTACCTGCATTGACAGATGATGATTATTTTACTACAATATGCTCATAGTGTAGTGTAAGGTAATATGATAAAGGGATTCCAATAAATATTATATACCAACAGGAGGTTGCTCAGAGTTATTTTGCTTTGATCAGGGGTCATGTCTCATTTTTTATGAACCATCTGGCCCAAAAGATCAGAACCACAGTCTTTGAAAATAGAGTGTAATATAAAGTCTTACGAAAATATTGTACCATTAAATTACAATTCTAGCATTTGAGAAGTATTTGCAAAATTCAATGATATACATTGGTTAAGTACTGTACATAACTAGGAAAGGGTTTGTTTATGGGTACAAATTTAAAGTTTTAGAAACTGTCCAAAGGGTGAATTGATTTAAAGCCAATCCTTAGTTCCCTGAGAAAATCAACAGTTCTCTAATAATCTCCACTAAAGCCACTAATTGTCATGGTGTGGGGGTGTTTTGTAACACCAACATGCAGACAGGAACGTGGGAGTCGCATGGTGAGTTGAAGTATTTAATAACAGAATGGATAACTTACAGCAGTGAAAACAGGACACAGAGCATGGGCAGAACAAACAGTAGGATCCAGTGGCGAGCAATGAAAACCAGAGAGTTTACACACAGAGGCAGAGTGGAGAAATGGCCAATGAACTAGAAGAGCTAATCAGATAAAATGTGGAGCAGCTGGTGGCAGGAAGAATGCAAAGCAACTCAAGGAGGGAATGAACTAAAATAACAGCAACTAGAAAAACGAGACAACAGGGAGGAAACAGATCAATAAAGAAACTTAAACTCAAACACGGACAGATCATGACACTAATATTCAAGAATTAAAAAAAGAAAAAAGTAAAAAATATTCAATCCTTTAGTTTTCTATTAATAATTTCCACCTATGATCAACATTTACCCTCAGTCATCCGACTGAGTGAAGACGCACAGAATGTGGTGTGCTTGTAGACAGAGAAAGGGCTACAGATCCACTAGCCAAGGATGACTTAGAGCTGACCTCTAGCATCTTAGCCATTGTGTTGGTGATATCTGTTGTGACAAATCCACGTTTTGCTGAAAGGAGGAAAGACTACCACTAAAAATCCACCAGTACAGCTGGTTACTATACAGACTAAATGCAAACTGGTGGATGGACATTATTGCTGACCAAGGAGTTGCACAGACAGTAAAAACTTGTTACTTTCCGTTTTTAATTCACAAAACATAACACAGCAGAAATCTAAATAGTAGGGTAGGACATATTAGGTGATCACCTGCTGCAAGTTCACAAGTAATAAGCTCCTTACATTACACGCTGTAATTTGAACTTTTCGTTAATGATAACTTGAATAAGGACTTGTGAGTAATACAAAATGCTGCTGAAATAACAGCTTACGAATAATAAAAGCATGAGTCAAAAAAAAACACGCCACTAAATCCCTGTATTAGTAGGTAAAGGTAAATGACTAAGTCCATGGTGAAAAGGCACAGGGCAGTAATGAGTAATGAAAACAGCCGTGTTAGTGCTGCCATTCAGTCGAGGGCCTGGTGCTGTGGAATGTGAGGCACCATTCATTCACATGGGTTAAAAATGCATTTCTGCCACCACAAAGCCCTGCCTTGTCCTCATTGTTTCTCACCACACCAAGAAAACACTTCCACATTCTGGAAGGACGAGAGAAAGAAAAAAATGGAATTGCTAATTTTACACCCACATATATGGTGAAAAAAGAAAAAAAGAGATAAACGAGTGAGCAAATCTTTGGAAGAGATAAAAAGTCATAAAAGAGTAGAAAGTTTGATCACGATAAGCACATGGATGGAGAAACAAGCACACAAGCTGCATACAAAAGACAAACAGTCCTATTGACAAAAGCCAAATGTATGCAGCGGTTCATCAGTGTATGAAAAGTCAGACAATGGTAGAAGGCGATCGAGTAGAAAAACAAGTCTGCTTCACTCGAATCATGTTTAAGTTCTAGACTTGGATCTTATTGATCTTATGCTGTGCAAAAGTGGGAGCATGCATCACATCAAGATTAGGAAACCTAAAAAACACTCTTACAAATAGGGTAAGACTGCCCTTGTTGCCGCACGTTACAAAACTCAACAAGTGGCTCACAGAGATGAAAAAAGCTAATCTGGAGAAACATATTTGACACATTTATGCTACGACAACCTTTAACCAAGAGGTAATCTGTGTGGTGTCAATGTAGCGTAGTAGAAGCCTTAAGGTGACACTGCTGGTGGCTGTAATAAAACAGGCACCCAACTAGAAGAAAATCAACTGGTTTCCCAAAGCATTTCCACAATCCAGAAGAATGACATTATTACAGTCAGATACCACATTTCATGTTTTCACTGGGAAGACAGCAATAAGTCATAAGAACACAATGTGTGCTACCTCCGTTAGATAAAACTGGTCAAAATTGGTTTCCATCCCATGTTTATTTTGTATTGAAGCAGCCTCAAAATCATCAACATAAGAAAAACTTAACTGAGAGTAACTCAGTGTATATATTCACTTTTTTTCTAGAAACAAAAACTTCACTCAAAGCTTAGAGGGAAAAAAAAACACTTTTTACTCTTAACCAAAACATTTGCAACGATTTCATCTCTAAATCAATTCCTGATACTAATCAGCCCATTTTTCCAACTCAATAACCATTTTGAACAAGGTCGTTATGATACGCTTAACTTCGCAGGCTGAAGAAGAATTGTTTAACATAATGTCTGCAAACTGACACGGGGGGGAGACAATGTAATCCTGTCTGCAAAACAACGTGCTGTCTCTTCTCACTCCCTGTGCTGTCTTTTTCTTTCTCTTTCTAACTGCGAGTTAGTGTGACATCACAGCGAGGAAAAAAAATGTTGCATTGTGTACATCCATGACAGTGACACTCAGAAAGTAAATCTCCAACGAGGAAGAGAAGAAAAACAAAAAACACCATCAAGTAGAAAAGAAGTTGCAGCTGATGATCTCACGCACGCTGTCAGTTTGAGACAGATAATAACTGGAGCACAAACGGCAAACACAACCCTACTATCACAGTGCTTTACTGCTGTGTATGTGTAAGTTGATGTGTGTGTGCGTGTGTATGTGTAAAGCCAAATACTATAGGCTACTGTTGGAAATTAAAAGTCTGATATCTACTAAGGCATTTCCTTCTTTTTATTTTCCTCAAATTACAGAAAAGAAGTTATACCCCCACACACACATTCTGTCTTCTCTTTCACTGCTACTTTTACATAACTATCTTTTGTGGTAAGCATTGTAAGCATTGTGCCAGCTCCTGAAGGAGGAACACTTTGAAGGCAATCCTAATAATGTTTCCATAAGTACAATTTAATAGTTCCATTTGATTTCTAATGACTTTTGCAGTGACTTAATACGTTAAAAATATTTTTTTCTTTATGGTTTCAAACACTTTGGGCTGAATACTAGTATCAAGATATACCTAGGTTTTAAAAAGTTACAGTTTCAAAACCACTAAGATTTTCACTCATGCCTTTCCTTTAAATAAGATGCCAGAAAAAGTGCTCGAGCGACCAGAACTGTTGGACCGTATATTAACAAAGCACTGCACCTCCCTTTTACTTTTCCCTTGGTGACAAATTTGGCGGGTTGTGAAAAAAGTTGGATTCTTATAACTTTTTCAGTGCCACATGATTTTACTGCATTGGATTAATTAATCATTCTTTTTAAAGCAGTTCACTCCTCTTTACCAAGCGAGAGAATTAGGCACCAACTGGTTCATGGCATCAAGGTGTACTGAGGTTTTTTTTTAAAAAAGTGCTGTTTCAAAACCGCTAAGAAACAATTTAAAGCACTTTTAATGAATCCCCAGAGAAAGTGTAAGAGTGAAAGAAGTATGGAGTAAGGCAGCACTGCCCTTCCCCCACCTGCATCTGCACACTGCCGGGCAGCTGGCTAAAAGAGGGCTTCTACATTTTTTCCCTGTTTACAAGAAGGACTAATCATTCTATTTGTATTTTTGTCATGTGAGGGAAAAATGGCACCACCTAAAGGAGCACCACCTATCACTAGAACTGCAACTGGCAGCACTTTTTAATACAGTTTTGGTCACAATTTAGTCATCAACGGCCTTTTAGTTTCATTTGTTTCAGTCAATGTAGATTCCTACATGATATCAGGATACCCATGATATCATGATACCTTCCTACAATATCATGATACCCTGGTAGTTTTACTCATGGTAATCCTACCATGATAACCTAATATCAGCTCATGCCTACACATACCAATGATTATTAGTTAGGGATTCCAGATGTTTACAGCACTGCTCTGCTGTTTTATAGCATTATGACATTGGCTGTTATATAGCCATACTTTGACATTCCTCTTATGTAAATCTATTTATTATTACTAGCCTTATTTCTACTAAAACAAGGACCAACACTCTCGTCAAAAGTTCCTCTGGAAAATCCTTATCTCTGTTACTATATCTAAACATTTTTGTTACATGTCTTTTCTCTCTCTTTTTTTTTAATAAGCCATTTCTGTTTAACTTCATGGAAATGTCTGACTTAGTGAAAAGAATCCGTATTGGACAAATAATTGCACAACACGCCCACAAAACAGCCAACAATAATAAATACACACAGCCACTTCCTTACCAGTAAAGGCAACACTCAGCTCAAAACCCTCGCAGGAAAAAACAAACCGGTGCAGTTCTCCAAAAGCAAACTGTTTTCAGCTACAGAGGTGAAGATCCAGTAGAGATACACAAACACAGAGACATAGATGGGGAGTCCACTCTATCTGCAGACTGACAGCAGAAAAACAGAAAAAACTAAGTTTGTGCAAAACGGAACAAGAAATTGTTATCTGGTAAATTCCTTGTGTTTTAGAGCAGCACAGGTCCCTCTCTCTGTCATTCTCTCCTCTTTCTGTTTCTGTCTCTCTCTCTACGTGTTTCTCCTATAGTTTCCCTGATGCTGCTTTCAGGTGCGGTGGGATATTTCGCCCCTCAGAAATAGACCGACACAATAGGAGATAGGCTTTGTTTGTTTTGCCTACGAATTAGCCGTTAGTTTTTAAGCCTTTTGTAGCAGGAAATGGCTACTCTCAAACGTTTCACTTTAAAAATTACGCTATTTTTTAATTTTTTTGTTTCAGGCAAACAACACAATTTATCTGTTTACTTTGCAAACAAACTTAGCAGCTGCATATCTTTAACAACGTTTCACCCGCTTATTACGCAGGCAGTATCTTCATAATGCACACGTGACGGAGCACAAAGTAAAAATAAAATCCACAAACCTTGAAATAACACAGTTGTTCATAAAGTGATGGAATGGTGGAGTTTCTGGGAGCACCTGAAGCCGCCATGAATGGAAATATGCCCAGTGTGTGTGTGTCTGTGTGTGTGTGTGAGAGAGAGAAACACTGAGAACAAGATCGAGGGCGAAAAAGAGAGAGAAGGGGGCAAGCTGGTGGATCAGCTGGCGCGTGCGCGTCTGCGTAATTATAAAGTGTCCAGAGAAGAGGTGACGCTGAACAATTGTGTCCTATAGCTAGCTCAGCTTTATCCCAGTGTACGCAAATAGTTCCCCTGCGTGAAATGGAATTTGGGTAAATAGCTACCGACATCATCTGTGATCAGACACATGCACGCACCTGTAGGCTTGCATGTGTGTCTTGAAACGCACAGTATGCATTTGCGCGCGCGCACAGATCGCCCAACCTGCGCGCGAGTGAACCATCAAAATGTTTTCGTCAGAGAGAAAAGTTAGAAGCCAGAAGCCAACATCAAGCACACGTGCACGCGCACACGATCACCAGTCACTCCACATGTTTCCGCAGCCCCCAACCCCCTCCTCCACCACCACCACCACACGACATGCACGCGCGCGAACTCGAGCGCACTCCCCCGGTTGCAAGCGCAGAGATTGAAAGAAGAATAAATGCGACACAACAAAGCTTCCAGCGGTTTCAGATCCTCATATTGATAAGGGAAAGAAAAGCGACTACTGGCACCTGTGCCCTGTTCAGTGGCGGTTGTGCCACGTCTATTATGTAGGACACGACTTCCTAATATGGATACACACCCCCCCTCGCCCCCCCCCCGCCTTACCCCTCCCTAACGTCCACCTATCTCCCTGTATGCATGCTGCTGAGTGAATAAAATAATCGCTTTAAAAAAATAACAGTTATCCCCTCCTCTTCGGTGATTCCTGGCTTTTTTGTACACCATTTTATAGCTCCGTAGGTATATCTGCCGTCTGTGAGTTTGAGGGGATTACAGTGTGTTTTCCAAAAAGAAAAAAAAAAATAACTGAGATGAGCTGGTGGAAAGTTTGCTTTACCGCAAGGTTGTCAGAGAAGCTGTTCTTCTCGTGTTTCTTTTCACTCCAACTTCACCCGGACTTTTAAAGGCTGATTTCCTTTAAGAAGATCTGCATAAATATCGAAGTTGATAAAACTACCCATAAAGTAGTCTTAAAACTAGAAAATAATCTACAAACATAATTGTGCTTCATTTTGATTCAGTTGGACAGTAGATAAGCATCGATTTATTTAATGCTTAATATGTATATGTTGTTTCATCAACCAAAACACCTCGAGCTGCCTATAACCTATTTGTATATCAAGATTAGACAGTAGCCTTCCTCACACAGCCCATTCAAAAACACTCGGGAACCTCTCTGAGCTCTGTGCGTGGATCAAAGAGAAGGAAAAAGTAAGGTCAGTCTTACCTGCTTATCCACGAGAGAAGTCCAGGGTGACTTCAAGAAGCAGAGACAATCCTTAAGGTGAAAGCATGCTCTTTGCAGTGTATGCTGAAGTGCATGATTGAGTAGGTCGAGTCCATTCTGACCCATAGGGGAGAATAAGAGAAGGGAAGCATCTCCGCAATAAATTTGCATACCACCTTCGTGCTGAGTCCACGCGCTAAATAAACCAGCAAAAGCGCTATACGTCAGAAGACGTCACGCGCTACTGTAGATTTGGCCGATATTGAGCTTGCGGGAGAACTCTCACGATTTCCTGACGCCCCTTTGCACGAGCTCAATGGCTGCTCCCGCATTAAATGGAACTATCTGCTATTGTCTCATCAGCGAAAAGTTGTTGATACCGCTGGGAGGACGCTGAAAAGTACCCCAAAACAGTGCGACACTGTTAGTATATAGATATCTTGATAGGGATGTTAGATTCATAAAATATGCTTTGAAATTAAAGGGGAAAAATACATCGGGGGTAATTTAATACAACGCTTTGTCAATCGAATGACGTTATTTTGACAGCGTGTGAACACCTGAACTGCCTGTTTTGGTCAAACAATCTAACTGTTTTTTAACATAATACCTAGTAAGTGTTTCCCTTATCAAATCTCTTAACATATAGGCAAGGATAAAGTTATGAGAGGCAAGGCCGGCCTTAGGTACAAACGACCTTTGCGGCTGCCTAGCAGCTCAAATCGTCAAGGGACGTTGACATGTGCACCAGTTGTAAACATATACAGGTGCATTTAATTAAATTAGAATGTAACTGACAAAAATTGTTCATTTCAGTAATTCAATTCAAAAAGTGAAACCTATGTATTCATTACAGGTGCACAAGCAACGTGGGTGGCCAGTCGTTTTTGGTCTCATGTAAAAATTCTTATTTTCTGAAAAACGGAGATTTGAGTTTTCATTAACTGGATGACATATTCATCAAAATAATGCAAATACATATTTGAAATATAGAAAAGGACAGTGGTTATCATTGTTGTTTGTGCACTTTGTCTCCCTCAATGTTTCCTTTCACTAAACGTTTAAATAAGTCTGCATGGATAAAGCACTCTGTGAACAGCCAGCTTCTCTAGTAATGATCCCTCATGGCTTACCCTTCTTGTGGAATGGTGTCAATGACTTCCTGCTGGACAAATGTTACCTCAACAGTCTTACCAATGATTGTGAAGGACGAACATGTTTCTGAAATAACAAATTTTATTACATCTTTTAATATTCCCATATTCTGAGAAGCTGGATTTTAGGCTCTCATTGGCTGCTAGACATATACACCACAACTCTTGAATTATATCACTTTGTTTGTAATGGATCTATGTAAGTTTCACTTTGTGAGTGGAAATGGGCCCCAAGATGAAATTATTATTAGGGCCTCTTAATACCTTGGGGTTGCTGTGAATGAATGTATGAAAAAGAGAGACTCCTACTCTGGTCTGTCAGTCCCCTGGTTCTCAAACTGTGGTCGAAGTGCCACTTGGCATATTCAAGATGTGTTCAATACTCAGAAGAAATTTTGGTAAACATGGTTCAAATGAATAATTGTACACTGAACAGGGGTGTAAAACTAATAAGCCCATGCAGCTACAAATATTAACAATTGAAGCATGTTTATTGTTGCTGCAATTAAAAACTACTAGAGACTCAAGTGTGTGACAGCAGACTTGGAACATGTGCTTGTGGCTATTTATGCATCATTCCATTTATGTTTGACTGATTTGAAAATTATATTTTTGCAAAATGTTGTGCTCAGGGACCGTGCCAACTTCTCTAGCACTAATATACTCTAGCAGCATTAGCACACTGTCGCTACACCTTCCCCATGAAATAATTTGTACAGGACAATGAATGGTGAATGATCTAATAAGATATGAACTGAGAGAAGCACAAACAAACTCCAGCTATTACTACATTTTCATTGTTTGCCAGACATATTGGATTTTGAGTTTCGGTGGAGTTGTTTTAATTTTCTCCTTTAGAACTTGACTTTTAAATAGAAAATTAATTAATAGCATAAATCAAACATGGGGTTACAAAGAACGGCAATGTGTCTTTTGTGCTTCTTTTGTTTGTTTTTATGACTTTTATGACAACAAAGTACAAAAAAGTGGAAAAGTGCGTCCTATTGTATCCCCTTTTAAAATGTCTGTTATTAAACTGGCATTAGAAAAATTGGTCCTGAGGTGGTTTGAGCACTGCTGCTGGCTCATTGACGCATTTGAAACTCACTAGCATAGATTATTTTTAAGTGGATAAATACAAATATCCTGTACATTTTCACATATAAAGTCCATATAACCTATTTTTATCCCTAATAACCACAGAATTTGCCAAAACCTAGTCGTCCTACAGCTAGGATATCACAACTATCTATTTTATAAAATTAGAAAAGAAGCTGGTTATACCACTTTCGTCTTGTTAGACAACAATTTTTTTTTTTTCCTCCAACTTCTTATTCGTGTTCCACATATGCGAGATGGAATGTCAAGCAACAGAAAAATATTAACATTTAAAAGTCTTTAGATAAGTACTGTGACTCTCGTAAACAATAACTGCTGCTAGTTTCGGCTCTAAAATCAGCTTGCTCAAAACTAAAGTTCAATTATATTAAACTGACTGACTAATCAGGTAATTTTTGACACACCCAGAAAATGTTAGCTGACCTGTGTTTATGAAGCCTCCAATGCAGGACCTGAAAATCAAGAAATGCTTGAAAAAGTTACCTTTTGATTACATCATAAGCATACAAACAAGGGTGCATATTTGGTTCCATTAATGCCGATTACACATATAATACTGTATATTTAGATCACAGCAGTCTAATCAGAAGCATAGTTGTTTTAGCTCTCGTCGACGCCCAGTTGTTCACATATTTTGAGGGTTAAACATTCTGATGGGATTCGGATCTACAAAATGAGCTCCAGCTCTCTGTGCATTAAGTCATGTGTAGTGTCTGTCACTCGGCTTTGTTGTGGTGGGTGCTATGCAGAGGTCAGAGTTGTTTGCTAAGCCTGACAGTGGTAACAAGGAGCTTTGTAGCTGGCTAGAGGAGGTACCGGTGACTCAAGACACACGGATGTCTTGTCAGGGACGGACCCTCGAATCGCAGAAGCAGGGACAGCTCTGTGTGTGTGCAGCTCTCAGAGCTTCAGAGTGGCTTCCTATGCTTTTGCACACTCAGTGACCCACGTGAGGAAATGGGAGCAGACGCTGGGTTGTTTTATTCAAAACTTGGGTCAAAAGTTATGACCTAGTTTGTTGGGTTGATCAAACATCACTCAATAAAAGTAGTTAGTGCAAACCCTTACTTTTTATTTACTTTGTATTTTGGCAAAGCCTGTACTGGAAATATACGTATTTCATTATCCAGCTGTCTTTTTACTGTCTGTGTATATTTGTTAGTGAAATAACAAATGGTTAGTACCTTCAAGATAAATTAGCCTTTTGAGTAACTATTAACTATAATAAAGCTAATGTACACTGGTCAAGAAGTTATACTTGTTTCTACTTTGAGTTTTCTTGCATTTCTGTTTCAATATTATTTATTTGTATTGTACTTGTTAAATTTTTTGTGCTGTTTTAACCAGCTCAATAAAAGTCTTATGACACATTATGAGTTGGTTACCAATTTCCTTTTGCTTTTAAATACAGAATTTAACTAAAAAAGAATAATGTTACTCGTCATAATCCAGATTATGGGTTCACATTTTTTCTCTGCTCTTTTGGTAGCCACATGATAGATGTAATGTATACCCTAATCCTCTTGAGTCATATTTTACCAGGACTTGTTTAACAAAATAACCCACACTGCAAAGCATTGCTTAATATGTGAATTGCCTTCTAAAAACACTTAAATCTTTGATTTATAAATGTGGAACACCCCCACAAAACAAAATGTCTTTACTGATATTATTGTAACATGCATGGAAAGAGATCCACCCCTAGTCATAGGTAAAATAAAGTCTCACCTTAGTGATGTATACAGTAGTTAAACACTAAACAGAGCCTAAACATTCTTTCAGTCTGTCCCTGTAATGTGTGTGAGTCACTGTTCAGATACTTCCTGTTATAAGAGAGCCATCTTTCAGTCTCCCCTCCTCTCTATTCTTGCTTCGCCTGGTCTGAGGGAATGTCAAGCCAAACACACGCCAAGGTGTCCTTTCCCTCTGAGTCCCCCCCACCTCCCTCTGTCTCTGTCTCTGTCTCTTTTTCTCTCTGAACCAGAGCCTCTCTGTCGTTTGCTGAGCGCCCTTCAGCCTGCACCCACTCAGCAATTTAAAACACCTCAGTAAACCCACATCTCAAAAAAGGGTTGAGGTGGGGGGTGGGGGTGGGGGGGTGGGGTGGGGGGTTGTCTTAAAATCCTCTGCCACGTATTGTGCTCATGGTGCATGTAGATAGACAATGCGATGTGCATTTGTGTGCACATGCTGCTTTTGCATGCATGGTGGACATGTGCACGGACCTCAGGGTAGCTCTTATAATAGCTACCCCTGGTATCAACACACAAACATGGAGTTTTCCAGCCAGTGTGCTATTTCTGCTGTCTGTGCACAGTATCTCACCTCAATTTACAGTGCCTTATGAAGGTATCCATTCCCCTTGGATTTTTTCATATCTTGACATTTTAAAACCACAAACATCATTGTGTTTAAATTCAAGATTTTTATAATTAAAAACCTGAAAAAAGAGGTTTGCTTTTTCATAGAGCTCTTCGAAGACAATATTTTGTGAAACTACCTGCCCCTGCAATCACAGCTGCAAGCATTTTGGGCTATTTCTCTACCTGCTTTGTCCATCATGAGATTGATTTATCACCTGTTTGCAAAATAGCTCAAGCTCAGTCACACTGGATTCAAGGTGTCTGTGAAAAGCAGTTATGAAGTCTTGCCACAGATTCTAAATTGGATTTAAGTCTGAACTTTGACTCGGCCATTCTAACACATACATATGCTTTGATCTAACCCATTCCATTGCAGCCCAGGTTGTATGTTTAGAGTTGTTGCTCCTGGAAGGTTAACGTTCGCCCCTACCTCAAGTCTTTTGCAGATTCTACCAGGTTTACTTCCAGGATTACCTTGCATTTAACCCTATCTCATCAACTCTAATCAGCCTCCTTGTCCCTTTTGAGGAAATGCATCCCCACAGGATGATGCTGCCACCACCACGTTTTACCATTGAGATGGTATGTTCAATTTTCCACCACTCACAACATTTTGCATGGTTTGGTGGTTGTAACGTGTAAACATAAGGTTGAAATGGTGTAAATACTTTTGAAATGCACTTATATGAGAAGATGTTCGCTAGAGTGCCATCACATTTAATGTTAACATCTGGTTAATGTCTGCTCTGTGGTGGGGACATTTTCACTTCACATTCACTTTGTTTGTGATCTACTTTCTTCTCCGAAGATGATCCCCCTGCAATCTTAAGATGGCATTCCTGCTCTGTGCTAGGATAAGCCTTCTCTGCTGACTGACACCTTCAGCCCCCTTGTGCTCAATTAGCTTGCAGTGCATTAGCGGCCGCATCCTAATTGTCAGCTGGCAAAAGGAGCACTAGGCGAATCATCAAGAAAATACCCCCAGGGGGGGGGGGGGGGGGGGGGGGGGGGGGTTTTCCTTGTTGCCTCACACCTCTATGAGCACATATCTCTGAGCGCCATTGCCATACGACGTGAAATTTCGTGGGGACATATCGCGTTGCCTAGTTTGCATTAGACAAATACAGTAACAATAACAGGCCTTTTTTTGGTCCCTGAAGGCATGCCTTGTTCGTGCCTACAGAGGATAAGAGTCAAAATCAAACGTCCTCTGTTGGCATGAAATACATGTATGAATTTAGCATTGAATCCTATAATCTGCCACACAGCTTTAGCTTTTTGCAAACATCTCTTCCCCCTTTCCCCTGCAGGGCACAAATGTTTCCTGAAAGGCCACACTTTGAATTTAGGAAAGCTCTGTTGTCTTACTTCTTCATTACTGTACTGTAGGAGGAAGTGCTGTACTCCCTGCTCTCTCTCTCTTTCTTTTACTATCTTGTTGACTCAATCTCAAACAGCTTTTTGGATCTCATCTATTTCCTGGTTATACTCCTCCCTTCCCTTCCTCTCCCTTTTAGAACATTTCACATCTTTCTCATTTAAAGCCCCCCTCATCTTTGTCTCCTTCTCTCTGTCTGTTCCTCCTCTTCTCTTATAGTTGACCATCTTTCCCTTCTCAACTTATCAAATTCCATAGGGTGGGGAGGGGAAGTGAGGGTGGATCCACCCACGGGTGATCATTCACTGCTATTTTAGCAGTTGTTCTCAGCTGGGGCCACAACATCCACCTGCGTAAAAAAAGGGAGAAAAAGGAAAAAAATACTCTTCATAAGACACTGCTCTTTTGGTATCACTGGATAAATATCAAGGCTTAAAAATAGAAGTTCATTGCAGCTCACAAACATTGACAAACCATTCTTACAATGGCTTATCTGCCAGCAGCAGTAGCAGGGAGGATAAAGATAAAGGCTGACTACTGTTGTTCTTAGTCCTGGGTGTGTGCATGTGTGTGAATGTATGTGTGAGTGTATGTGTCAGGCAGGGAGTGGCTATTGTAAAGGCCCCGTATTATTATTACTATTATCATTTGTCTTATTATTAAGGGAAGGTGACTGATTGAGAAGTCTCAGGTTGTGCTCTGTTGCAAACAAAGTTATGTGGTGTAATAGCGCAATAATAACATCATAATCCCATCTGGAATGAGAAACTGTGGATGGCGTTCTACTGTGATTGAGGCCATTTCCTGTTTGTGTGTGTATGTGTGTGTGCGCGTGTGTGTGACAGTGCATTTTAAGCAGCGGAGACTGCAGGAGGCTGCCTGATGGTTACAGGATCATACTGCAGAGCTGACATTGTCTTCAGTCCTCTTTTTCCTCCTCCTTCTCCCCCACCCTCCCCTTCTGTCTACCTACCTCTCAGCAGAATTATCACTCTAAAAACACACACACATATACACACATCAGTCCTGAACACAAGCAGCTGCAAGATGCAAGAGCAAGTGCAGCCGTGCAAATAAACACTACACAGCTGATTACAAGGGAGCCAATGACCTAAAGTGCAGACTTTACATGCACTCTAAAGGTAGCGACATGTCCCCTACAGAAAACTGCTGCCCACCCCTCCCTGCATGTGCAACACACACTCCCAGAGCTTCATTCAAAGGCACCCATGCATGTTCAGAGGCGAGGTGCCCGAGAAAGCAAACAATAAGGCCAAAGCAGCCATCAGGGTATACACAGAGAGTATTACAGCCATGGGTTTCATCATTAAGTCTTATGTCACCCTGCAAGTGGATTGCAGAGCCCACATGAGGATCCCAGGCCTAACTTACACAACAAGGCAAACAGGAAGTCAGGCAGGGAGCTGCCTCTGCTGTTATCAACATGCATGAGTGGTTTATTTTATAGATGACAGCCATCCTGTCACGTAGAGCCTGACATAGAAGAAAGGGAAGTGTTCGCTCCTGTTTGTGGGCTCTTTAATCGGAATACAGAACCGGCTCTGTCTGTCGCCACCAGGTTCAACTAAACTAGGAGGAAAGCGAGTGTGTTGGTAGTATCTGCGTGTATTGGGGGCTGGAAAAGGTGACTAAAGCTTGTAGATGCTGTGGATATAAATGCTTTAAAGCATTTATATCCCTAAACCTCCTTCTGAAAATCGATCACCTTACAGCCACAGACTTTAATTTATTTTATTGTTTTTTTAATGCAAAGTAGTGCATAAGTAGAAGAAAAAGGATACATTTCCATAGTTGCTTGACCTAAACCATTCCATTCTAGCTCTGGCTGTGCATTTAGGGTTGTTTTCCTCTTGTTTAACCTCCAACCCAGTTTCTTCTCTAGTTCCTTCTCTATCCCTGTTGGAAAACCAGCAAGAATGCCCCCTGCCGTCAGAATTCCAACTGGAAAAGTCAGAGCTCATCAAGGAACCTTTAGTTCAGTATCAAATGCGGCTGCGAGAGCATAAGCATTAATGTTACCCTTAAAGCCAATGTTTAACAGACTTTCCAGGGTTTGTATTCATTTAAACCAGTGGCACACACAGTGCTGTTAAATATATTTTACACACATATATTTTGTGGTTGAATGCAGAAATGTAGAAAAAAACATTATCTGTTTGTATTTCTAAAAATAACAAGAACGTTCTTAACTTAGTTATGACGTCACTCCCTGCTTCGTGCTCTGAGTTACAGCATTAGTGTCATATTTGGCCGGGGTTTAGCAGAACCAACATGCAAGCAGGAGAGTGGGAGTCACATGGTGAGTTGAATCGTTTAATTATATGAACAGCTAAACTAAACCGGATCCAGTGGCGAGCAATGAAAACCAGAGTATAAATGCAGAGGTGGTGTGGGAAACAACCAATAAATTACAAGAGCTAATCAGGTGAAATGTGGAGTAGCTGGTGGCAGGGAAAATGCATAGCAACTGAAGGAGGGAGGATAATTAACACAGATGATCAGAAATACAAAAAAATCAAGGGAAGTAACATAAATATCTAAACACAAGAATGAAAAATGAACCTTATCTAAAAAGAATAACAGGGATCACAGCAACTAAACAGGGAAATGCAGAGAAACAGACAAGAAACTCACAGGAGAATCATGACTTTTAGCTCTATTCATCTTTTTCTTCTTCGTTTTTTTGCTTTTGTGCCATAGATGATAGATCTAAAAGTGCTCTGTGAAATATTCAAAGCTTTGGGGGTTTAATAACAGAACCCTGCCTTAAACATATACACGACTTTCTCCCTTACCTGTCTGCTGTGACTCTTGGTCTTTATTATGATGTTTTTTCTTTAAGGTTTTCCAACAACCCTCCCAGACCTTCACAGAACAGTTGGATTTATGCTGAGATTACACACGGGGGGATTCTATTTACTAATCAGGCTACTTCTGATTTCATTTATTCTTATGTGCTACTCTGTGCTGGTCTCTTGTGTAAAATCAAAAAATACATCAGAGTTTGTGGTTGTAACGTGGGAGATAATGAAAAGGTAGTGGGGTAGGAATAGTTTAACAGGATGCTGTATTTACTAAAAATCAAGTAAGTGTTGAAATACCATCTTTTTATTCAACTAGGCTGGACTGTGAATGTTTTGGTTTCTAACATATTACCTGTGAGCTGAAGGCTGCCACATTACACCCCCCCCCCCCTTTTATTTGCATGGTTATGTTGTAATTAACACATCGGCCCAGACATGTTGGCTGTTTGACATTGTGTCTGACATTGAATCTGGTGGTAGACCGCTCAGAGGCATGTGATGGGTATGCCGGCGAGAGGCTGGAGTCTAGACTCCAGGCGACACACCATATGATATTGATTATCTTTTGTTTGGCTATCTCTGTAGCTCCTTGCCCTGAAGGACTTAACTCACGTTATTGTCTGACATGAAGGCTCAGTTATTTCAATTCAGCAAGCCTTCCAATAGGCGTTCACTGCAATACTGTTCGAATGTGTCCATGAAATTCCATAAAGAGAAAGCAAACAATACAACTTCAGTTTATTTGCAAGGTTTCATAAAACAAACTTTTCTGGCTGCAGAGTTTATGCATGCACAATCATAAAAGTACAAAACATGTCTACTGAATTTCTTTTTAGCTTAGTCTACAATTGACTATTGCCTGTGCTTTGATGTACATCACTTTCAGTTTCGAAGGCATTAAATTTTTTTTCTTAAACACACTTATTTGCAAAAGCGTTGGCTCCAATTCCTTCTTTTTTTTGGTTGTATACTCTAACTTGCCTGTTTTTAACTTGTCTGTTTTCCTGTATGTTTTTCTTTTATATATGTATATACTGCACTTTGTGAACCTTGGTTTGTTTTAAAGTGCGTTATATATAAACATAGTATTTTATGGTACTTGGTCTGCTTGGCCCAAATATTAGACACCCTTCATAATGTGTCATAAAGCATGCTTGAACGTGGTCTGGCGGTACGTGTTTTTATGTGAATCTGCCATGATGACAGTGAGACGGAAGCATTGCTAAAACCCGTTGTTTTCAGGTGACCCATTTTCTGTGAAATGCGCCTTGCTGGGGACTGATCTCTAAATGTCTATTAGAATGTTGTTTAAAGAATGCCACTACAACTCGAAACCATGTAGAAAGAACTGTTGTGCTGTAGTAAAGCATTTCAAGTTAGTGACAATGATTACTTCTTCTAGGAAAAAAACTTTAAACTATAGGGCAACAGTAAGGGATGAAGTCCAAAGAGTTGAGTTTTGGACATTACTTTCCAGTTGTGTCTTGTAAAATGCCTCAAGAAGGCATTTGTTGTGAAAAAGTGTGATATAAATAAACTGAACTAAATTTACACACAAGTTGATTCTAATTACTAAGGAGGTGAATTCCGAAGGCAACTGGCTGGAATGTACATTATTTAGGGATATCAGAGTGAATTGGGTAGATAAATAAAAAATGCAAGCCAGATGTAGTAGAATTATAACAGTTTTGAAAACCATTTTTTATGTGCTTTTTTGGTGTACATAAATCCAAACAAAATACATTGTAGCTTGATGCTGTATGTAGTTAAAGATGGCAAAAACAAATCCTATACAGATAAGCTCTTAACAAGTTTGAAAGGGATTAAATGCATTGTTGTTGTTTTTTAACAGACACTACAGTTATGGAAGATCAAAACACATTTGTTCATTAGCTTCCAGTGTTCTGCCTAATACCCCCAGCAACTTATTTAAACAGCTTGTGTGAGAACAAATTTGATTGAAACTAATTAATAAGAACTTGCTCAAAATTCCTGTTTACCTAAATACTAATGTCTGCTTCACTGTTTTTGTATTGCTCCTACACAGCACCAACAATTCTTTCCAGACAAGCTATGATAAGCTTAGAAACTGGGTTTAGAATTGCAAAACATCCTGAAGCAAAAAAGAAAGTACAACAAAACCCTTGACTTTTTTTCTGAACCTATTGGAAACTCATGTTCAAGAGCTGTTGATTGACAATCTGCCCCAGAATTGCAGTTAAGGTAAGCTTCAGCCTACCTTGAACCTGTAACAGTGAGCCGTTGATGCTCTTGTTTTAGTTAAGTTGCTGTGTTGGGATGCAAAATCCCCTGACAGACAGTTGGATGAGGAATAACTGGGAAAACATCCAGAAATTAGAGAAGAACTAGAGGATGTATGATTTACAAACTGCAGGGGTTAGAATACAATCTGATTTAGGGTATTTTGCCAACCCAGTCAAATGGCAACCAATCCTGCCGTGGAGGGATTTAACACAGGATTGGTTTATGGATTTGATCTGGCATACTGTTTTAGATGTTTACCCCCCACAAATGGTTAAATTCAATCCCTAAAACTAAGACCAGCAAAAAATGTACTGTAAAGAATAACAAAACCTTAATTAGTAAACAAGTAATATTAGGGGTAAAATAAATTATGTATAGGTTTAGTTTAATTCTGCAGTAAAAATAACAATACAAAAATAAAGACAACATCATAACACTTTTTATTAGGAAGACTTATTTACACAATTATTTGGAAGACAAAATGTATACTAAATAAATTAAAGCCCATACATATACATACCCCTGGCATATTTAGATTTAAAATTATTTTCATTTAACCCAGAAGTTTGTTTCTGTCAGGAAATAGTACAGGAATCTGTTGAACGATAGCAAAACATTGTAAAAGAAAAAAGTATTTATCTGTTTTTATAGTTTAAAAAATTATTTATATCTTTATCAATAATCTAAAGAAAAATTTCCTCCGACATTGCAGAAATCAAACCCTGCTTATAACTGCTGACCGGTTTTTCCATGTTTCCACCGGTATTTTAACAATTTCCTGTATCTTTATTGATAAACTGCTAGAAAATTTTGGACTTAACTATTTATAACCCAGTATAAAATATAGTCTGTCAGTACTGACTTAATGAATAATTCTTTAGTCAAAAAGGGAATGATGATGGGACGTGGGGCTGGTGGTGTAGTGGTTAAGCGCGCGACCATGTGCAGAGGCTATAGTCTTCAATGCCTGTCCCAGACCCGACGACCTTTGCCGAATGTCTCCTCCTCTCTTTGCCCCCTTTCATGTCTACCTACTGTCGAAAAATGACAAATAAAGGCATCCAGTGCCACAAACAAATATATGAAAAAAATAAAAAACTAGTACTAGCTTGCTTTGCAGGGAAAAGGCTAATGATATCTTCACCAAACAAAGCTGATCTTAAGTGTCAAAAAGGGATTTTGGGTCAAAACATTGTTAAATTAATGTAATTAAACAAAATATACTGTTAAAACACAAATGCAAGAAAGTATAGCCTGTTTAGACTGTACAATATGGAACCTAGCTAGCACTAGCTTGCACTAACTACTTTGCAGGTAAAGGGTTAATGTTATCCTAAATAAGCAAAGTCCTTTTCTAATGTGACATAGAGCCATTTACACAACCCCTGTATGATTTACTATGTTGTTTCTTATTTCTCATTTGTTGTACAGACCCTTTCTTATTCCTCATCTGTAACCTAACAAACCCAATGTTTGGTTTAAAAATGACCAACTTCTGTTCCAGTACAATAAAACTTTTGCATTTGGGTTGAAGTAAAAAAAAATAACAGCAGTTACTTGTATGCACAGAACTAGAGGTTTGATCATTTTACATTGTTTCGCCTCAGTTTGATTTAATTTAATTTAAATTTAATTAATATAATTTTCTATTTGGCCAGGCAACAAAACTACTTATGTTTAGAAAAAAAAACAGTTTTGGTTGAAATTTCTAATTTTGTAATGTTATCCATGTTTTGCACAATTCTTACTTCTACAATAAGCTGCCTTGTACGTGGTATTATGCACATTGTTAATGCTGATGAACTTGAAATCTACTCAGCACTTTTAAAAAAGTAATATTTGAGAGGTCCCATGGCACTCAAATCCACTTTTAGGGGTTTTGGATGTTTTCTTAGACTAGATTATCTAGTGACTGACCAAACAGAACTGTGACCGATGTCAAGGGGAAAAACAGGGTCATCAGCAGGGTATCCTACTTACAGCAGCTGCTTTGTTTGTTCATCTGTCTGTGTGATTTAAACTAATTCCTTCATGGTTTTCATTCATCCAGGTTTTGCTGTGACTTTTTGAAAATCTAGGAGGAAACACCTTTTGTCAAAGACAATGACATGAGGGATTCATGTCCCAGGTTCCAAAATCTGAAGGACTGTAGCTGAAGTTCTATCTAAAAAACTGCTCAAACATCCACTGAGCAAACCATCTCCTTATCAAGGCTCATACACTCACCACAATTACCACCTCCACACACGTACCCATCATTATCCTTGCTGAAAAGTTAAAATCTTCTTTGCCTTTTAATATTCTGCACACAATTTGTATTTGTTCAAGGTACAGTTCCTTGTAAAAGATGTCATACCCTCTGATCTTTTGTTACATTCAGCCACAACCTTTAACGTATTTTAATGGGATTTTCTGATAGACGACCTTTTCCCAAACTCCAGACTTGGCTCCTGATCCAGACCAAAGGACAGGTAAATCCTCAGCCCAGCGCAGTAGAGAGAAGACCCTAACTTCTAAAACAGAAAGACACATTTTTCTGTTTGTTTTGTCCACATACAAGTAGTTGGAGCCACAAATGGATGATGCTATGAGCCGAATCATCAACAAGTCAAATCAAACCTGAAATGATGAGATCTAGTGTTAGCCTGCCATTTCTAATAACTCATTCCTCAGCAAAGATCCATAGCAGATTGAGATGTGTGTTTACTGGAGACTTTTTGTAGCCTTTTTGAGTCTGATAAATCTTTAGAAATAAAGAGCCAAGGTATGCGTCTTCCAGGTGTACTTTTTTTAGAACATTAAAAGCCAGGGTTGAAGATTGGAAGTGTTCAGAAATTCCATTTTGTTGCTCGAAGACAATCTCTAAACTGTTGTAAACCCCTAAATACTCATCAATGCAGTGTAAATTTTGACAATATCTAAAGTTTTTATTTACTTACATTTTATATGCAATATATGAACATTACAAAAACAAGCAAGGAAAAATAACGAATAAAGCCCCTAAATATGGGATATGATGCATAAGGCAATGGTCTACAGCTTGAGGTATATCTGACCACTAGCTGAGCAGCAACCTGATTTATTTCTATGACAGACTATTGATTGTAATTGATGTCTCCTGCTAAGATCCCAGTTTGTCCCAACAGCTAAAATTTTTTGTTGAACTGCTAAAATGTTGTAGAATGTCTCATTTGATCCTCAGGGCCCTTCATATTTTAGTGTCTCTGCTCCAGCACACTTGATTCAAATGATTGCATTTCCTCCTCAGCATACCACCAGATTCTGCTGAAGCCTGTTAATCAACCTTAGGTCAGGTGTGCAGCAGCAGTGAAACACCTAAAAGATGCAGGACTGTGAACCAGGATTAAGAAACACTGTCTTAACCTGCCATACTCACCATCAAATACTTTCTTCCGGTCGTCTCCCTGCCCTGTCTCCTAGTTCTTCTTGGTTAAGTCAGATCAGTAGACATGAACACTTGGTTAACACAAGAATAATATTCGCCATTTCTGTCCTCGCTCCAGATGCACACTGATGCAGACTGTTAATTGGCGGCACGCACATCCCCATTTTTGTAACAGTCTGCGGGCAGCATGAGTGGAGCTTGCCAAACAGGAAGGACAACAAGGTAGAGCCTGAAAGCAGAACTGTTTTTACAAGCATATGCATGATTCAATATAAATACAGAGGGAATAATTATGGCTAAATGTTTTATAGACTTGCAAAAAAGGCTAAGACTAACACGTATGAAGCTAAACTTTGAAGTTGGAGTTGTATTAGCAATGCACCTCCTTTTTAGATTCTTCTTCTGCAACCAGTTGTTGAATACAGACAGATTTTTTCTGCAGGTCCATCTACTGTTTATGATAAGAACCACGAATTTGGAACAAAAGTAAAAATCTCCAGGCAGATATTATGAAATGTGCAAAAATGATTCTGTGCCCATGCTGTAGCAACAGCTGTTAATCAGCAACATGAAGGATGGGGAAAAGAGAAACAGAGTGAAGGTCAACACTGTAAATAGGGAGTAGTTGACAACTTGGTGTGTAGTAGCATTAAATGGACTGAATTTATGTAGTGATTTCACAGTCATGCTTAAAGCACTTTACACCACTGTCACAGTCACCTAATCGCACTCACAAACACGCACAGAATTTACACGCTGAGAAGCAGATCGTCGGACAGCTTGAGGTTAAGTGCCTTGCC
This sequence comes from Crenichthys baileyi, assembly GCA_036173005.1. Taxonomy (NCBI): domain Eukaryota; kingdom Metazoa; phylum Chordata; class Actinopteri; order Cyprinodontiformes; family Goodeidae; genus Crenichthys; species Crenichthys baileyi. Next base: position 55,429 of record JAHHUM010002935.1, on the reverse strand, counting down.
CAGGGGTACATCAATGTGTGGCAGGAGGAATCAGAAATCGAACCCACAACTTTCATGTGTCAAGCAGCTACTCTTCCCACTGAGCCACAGTCACCATTTGTAGGAAGAGTAGTCGTCTTGCAATCAGAAGGTTGTGGGTTCGATTCCAGCTTCCTCATGCCATATGGGCAAGGCACTTAACCTCAAGTTGCCTACCGATCTGCGTATCGGTGTATGAATGTGTGAGCGTTAGTGATTGGGTGAATGCAGCTCTAGTGTAAAGCACTTTGAGTGGTCTGTATGACTGGAAAGGCTCTATATAAGTTCAGTCCATTTACCATTTCAGTCAGAATCATCACTAAGCCAAAATGCGTGTTTTCTATCTTCGCTGTAATTTTTAGGTTTTTAGGTCTAAAGGAGCATTACAACATTGTGTCAAAATCTATACAAAAGTAGTATAGCCTGCTGAGTGAAAAAGTTTGAACCTAATGCTAATTAATACTCATAATGTAACAGAGACATAAACTGTGGCTCAAACTAAGGACTTCTTGTACTAACAATACTTTACTATTAACATTGATATACAACAAAAACAGAATAGTGAAATCAATGTCTGGTATTTAGCATCAGTATTTATAAGTAATACAGCCAACTTTAAACCTATATAGTACAAAAAAAATTATCAAAACACACTAAATACCGTTTGTAAAAAACTAAAACAAATAGTACATTTTTCATCTCTTTGGAAAGGGAGTTTCCCCAAATGTATATATAAAAAAATGACTATGTTTCAGTTTTGATAAAGTTTAATAAAGAGTTATAGAACTCTTCTTAAATTATTTTATCAATTGTTTACCATCTTCATATTGGTATTTACACATGTTTTAATGAGAATCATCTGCAAAGACCATGTCTGACCCCTCATGATGTACCGGACTGGCCTGGACCAAATTGTTGTCCCAGTCCAGGCCTGGCATTAATCATATAATTAAACACACTTCAAGGTTCAAGATTGTTTATTTTGTTAGTTTAGACAAAGAAATGGAATTTGGGGCGAAAAAAGCAGTTAGGTGAAAATAAAACCACTGATTGTTTTGAGATTTTAACATTAGGCTGCAATGTATTTATCCAGTAACTCTCTTGGCTTTGAGTTGTGAATTTTCCTCAATTGTTTTGACTCTACATTGTCTTGTTTAACTTTAAGATCAGATTATTCATGAAGGCATTTTTTGGTTGAGATGTAAAAAGTAAAAGTAAAACTTTTGACCTTGAACCTCTAAAATATACATTTGAATAACGCCTGTGATAAACCAACACAAGCTAAAGCATAATTGTAAAGTTGTTGTAAAATGATACATGGTTTTCAAAATGTGAAATCTGAAAAGTGTGCCGTGTATTTGTAGAAAGCCCCCTTCACTCCGATACCCCTTTACATATTCTTCTGCCTCTCTGCTTGCTTGGACACTTGCTCACTTTCTTTTACTCTAACCATCTTATCTCTCAGTCAAACTGAAAAGTTGGACTAAACTACTTTAAATCAGTGACACTCAAGGATTTTTTTAAAGGATTTTTGTTTTAATTGCTTTTGAGAGAAGGACCAGATGACGCTAGTAGCAACTGCCCTAAAGTACAAGATGCCTCCCTTTCTACAGATGACTGGGACAAACTTCTCCAGAAAATAACAGTGATGGAAATTAAAATTCAAGGTTTAAGCAAATGTGGAGGTAAATGCTATGTATGGAAATGAAACGACCCTACTGATGATTCTTAACAGTGATAAGACTGACAGACAGCCAGCTACCAAGAAATAGAATGCTGCATTAAATGGAAATAAACCTATAAATTGCTCTCACAACAATTTATGGGAGGAAACCAACTGAAAACACAGGAATTCCACTAGAAAACAGGTTTGCTCCACTTCAGCAAGGCTCTGAGTCCCTGAAGGAAAGCTCTTCTTTCACCAGTATGCAAACAGATTGCGCTCTAAATTATTTCCTCTTGAACAGCTTTAGAAAGAACCAGTCACCAGGCCACAAACCCTAATAGTTCAATGTCTCAATATCAAGGTGTCTTTGAGTGGACCTCTACAGTTTGGGGTATACATTCAGTAAACAGCTGATATTCAAATGGCTTTAAAAAAGGACAAAAAAAGCGTGCTGCAAAATCTGTAAACTTCATTGACAACTTCAATATTTTCATGGAAAGGCATCTTTTCAAGAAATATGGATTTTGTCTTGAATCTGGAGTACAACTCTTCACTTCCAACATTGTTTATTCTGTAAATAAAATTATTGTGTGAAACACCAGCTGCCACGTCCACAATCTGTCAAATTTGAAGAACCATGCAACTCTAGTGCAAGCAACAATTACAGAGGCTGGGTTGGAGTTTAACAGGTTTATTGATAAACAGGAAACGGTACTGCGGTTGTTCTGGAATCCAGGTCTTGCTGGTCGGGACACTGAGGAACAGAGCTGGACGCCTGATCCCCCCCCCGGTTTTTCTTCAGACCCGACCCATCCTCAACCAGTGGAGAGAAGAAATCAACCAAAGTAATTTTGTTCTTTTTTTATATTAAATCGGATAGGTGTATTTAGAGGTCTGGGCAGGGTGAGGCATAGTTAAGGTGATTTAGAATAACCAGTAGTTAATCCAAGGTATATGCAATACTGATTGAAGTGTTTTAGGCTGAGCTGTTTTGATTTGCTGTGCAAGTGTGCTGAATCGTGCAGCGCGGATGCGATCAGCAAGGTGCATGTGCATGTTTTTGTTTTGAGTCAGAAGTTTAAAGTTTTTCCATTCAAAGCAACTGCGCTCTGAGCTTCGTGGCCTGATCACTTCTTTTGTCCCAGTTTTATTACTGGAGTTTTTCCACTGAGTTCCCGCCCCAGAGTTTTATGATTCTTTGTTCGAGATTTGGGGGAATCAGCTGCTAGTGGCTAAGGGCGCAACCCACTGTTTACCAGCTGATCGCCGCTGTCAACACATCAGCACACCAGGAGGGCTTCTCTTTCCAAGTTGACCCAAATTGCAAATTTTGTCCATAAAACTGCTGGTTTGATCTTCATAGACACTCAATGGGCATATATTTTCTTTTTTTATTATTGTTAGGTAGTCAGTTTTATCCCCTTTGTGTAGAATTGTGCTTGTTAGTTAGGTGAAGGTTTTTGGAACAGAATGTTAGTACATCAGAATTATATGGCTTCAATAAATCTTCACATATATACAGTATTTAAGAGAAGCGTTTGTGTTTATTTCGTGCAAGAAAGGTCAAAGTTCCCCCACCTTCGGTGCAGGGGTTGAATAAACAGTGACATTTAGTGGTTTTGGTTAATAATTATTATTAATGATAAATAACTAATCGTAATTAAGAGCTTTGAGCCCACAATCACAACACCAGAGGACATCTCTTATTTCTATTCTTAATTACTGATTCTTTGTTGAATTATTTTCCTGAATTATGATTTTTAATAAATATTAATGAATCAATAATCAGAATCCTTACAGTGTGCAGATTCCAGGAAACTGAAGGAGGATCTCGGTCAGGCAAGCACAGTGAAGTACTTTCAGCCAAACAAGGATTCAGTCAATACAATTCAGACCATAGGCTGGTGAAAATCCAGGTCTAGTTCTCCAGGGAGAATTTCACTCTGGGAGAGAGGAGCACAAACAACTTAGGTAAGAGACTAGCAGGAAAAAACAAGAGAAACAGAACTATGTCTGCTGGGCTGATTACCACTCAGGTGAGTTAACAATTTGATGCCTGCCTCCTCCAGGGTTCCTGTTTCTTGAGAAGGGTCCTTCTGATTAGTCCTGATGATCTTCAGCTGGGCTGCACTTGCCTGTCTCACTCTGTAGGAGGAGGTGAGAGGAAACTGCAGACACAACAACATAACCTCTGCTCAGTCCCGTGGCATGACACAATCAGGAGACAAGAGAGTACAAAACAACTGATAGAACAGCATTCTGCGAGGGGGAGGGGTGGCCACCTTGTTTCATGAGTCACTGAAGTGTTAAATGGTGTTCCTGGACAAATTAAAATTTATAAAAGTTTGACAAATTTTACTCTTTTGAATATCTGGCTGTCAAGGCAAAGGGCCCTGCTTGAGCTTATTTTTTAAGTGTTTGCAGGCCTCCGAAATTCATAGCAAAAGTTTTCAATGATTTCAATTACCTTCAAAGTGTGATATGTGTTGATTTCGACTGTTTAATAGTTGTGGGAGACTTCAAAATCCATTGACTCCACATGTGAAACACCCAACACACAAAAAAGGACATGTTTCATACTTAGTGATCAGCAAATGTCTGAACCTTTACAAGGTCTTTGTAACTGATTATTTCCATTGAGTGAATTAGCCAAAGAGATATTAAGAAGTTAAAACGCTTTTTTTAAAAGGACATTTAAAACTAAAATTTTTAAAACCGGGCCCAGGTTTTCCCTCTCCACCCCCATTTTGGGCCTTTAATCAGTAATGGAGCTGGTGGGAAAAATTTTTTTTTCCCTTTCTAAAATCATTGATTCCATTGTGCCCTTTAAGGTGGAGGTTGTCTCTGGTAAAAAGAAATCTCCGTGGACAAATGCTTTTTACAGAAGGGAGTGTCGAAAAGTCACCCATTACCCTATTAAGACAGTGTCTCGCCCACGCCCAAAACTGAATAAGTAAAAAAATAATCTAAAAGGAGGAAATCATGAAAATCTCATAAAAATAAACACAACTCAGACTGAAAAAAAATAAAAAAATTGAATGTGGCTTATTGAACATAAGATCCACTTTAAAAAGACTTTCCTAGAATTTGGACCGGATTTTGTGGACAACCCGATGATTTTTTTTGGGTCTACGGGAAAGGGGGCCCCAGCAAGAGGATTAGTTATTTAATAAAGCCCTAAAACCCCTACAATTTTTTAAAATTTTCCCCAAAATCCCCCGGGAAAACTGGGCGAAGGGGAGTAGCAAAGAATCTTTCAGCCCCGTTTTATTGATTAGCCCCAGCCCAAATTTAATAGCTACAACTCTTTGAATATTTAACCCTTAGTTTTTCCTCACCAAATTGAAAACCCCACAAAAACCCAAATTCTGTTGTTGTCTTTTACCGTCCACCAGGCCCTTACTCTCAATTTTACCTTTATTTTTTTAGAATTTTTATCTATTTTTGTTTTAAATACAGATAAAGTTATTATAGTGGGGGATTTTTAAAATTCATGTTGGGGCTTTTGAAAAATGATAGCCCAAATATAGCCTTTTAAGCTATCTTAGACTCAATTGGCTTTGCTCAAAAAAATTAAAAAACCCACCCACCCCTTTGTCTTAATTATCTGGGGTCTTGTGCTGACATATGGCATTGAGTGTAAAGGGGCATAACAATATTTTTCAAAAAAACCCTGTGCTGTTGACCATTTTTTAATAACCTTTGAGTTTTTAAATTTAACCCGAGTACTCCACACCTGAAAAGATCATTATCAAACAATGCTTGTAACAACCTTTTAAAGAGTCTGTTCCACTTTTGAATTTCCTCATTTCCACAGAAAAAAAAACAGTGGAGGGCAATAATTTTTGTTTCTTCCCCCTTTCACAAATTGATTCCTTTTTGTTCAGAGTGTTTTTTTCATCATTGCGTGGTGCATTAGACAATGAGCCCCCCTTGAAAAATAGGTAATTATTCATAGGAGGCAGGATTCCCCTGGTTTAATTCAGAGTTGGGGTATTTAAAAAAACACTGTTAAAAAAAAATTTGGGGAGAAAATGGTGCTCTACACACCCTAGAGGATTCCTACTCAATCTGGAAAAAAAGCCTACTGTTGTATAAAAAGACACTTTCCCAAATTTTGAACATCTTATTTCTCATCATTAATAGAAGGGGAATAAGAATAATCATAGGTTTCTCTTTAGTACAGTTGCTAATCTTACACAGAGTCATGCTCTGTTGAGCCTTCCTTCCCTTAGCTCTCAGCAGCCATGACTTTATGGGATTCTTCTTGAATAAAAAAATTGATTTTATTAAAAAAAAAAAAGGGATTTGGCATACTTCCCAAGATGATTACTTCATCCTCAGTAAGCGAGACAACATTTGGGAAATAACTGTAGAACCTTTATATTTTTTGGACTTTTTTGATGCTCTGAGCTTCCTGAGTTATCAAAAATGTTATCTTAATCTAAACCTTCAACTTGTATGTTAGACCCCCAAACCCAACCAAATTATTTAGGGAGGGGTCCCCCTTTGATTACCAGCCCCATTTTAGATATGATTAATCTATCCCCTTAGAAAAAATGGATATGTAAACCTTTTTTTAAGGTAGCTGTAAAATTAAAACTTTTTTAAGAGACCCCTTGCTTGATCAAGATGACTTAATAAAATTTCCAGACCCATATCCAATTTTCATTTTTATTTTAAAATTTTGAGAAAATAGTTAGTAATCAAATGTGTGAGCATTTACACAGCAATGACCTGTTTGAAGAGTTTCAGTCAGGTTTCAGAGCTCATCATAGCACTGAAACAGCTCTGGTGGAAGTCACTAATGAAATTCTCCTAGCCTCAGATAATTGCCTTGCATCTGTACTTGTTCTGTTAGATCTTAGTGCTGCATTTGATACAGTCAATCACAATATTCTCTTAGAAAGGCTGAGACATGCAGTAGGGATCGGGGGAAACAGCCCTAGGCTGGTTTAAATCTTATTTGTCTGACACGTTCCAGTTTGTTCATGTAAATGATAAATCATCTTCAAACTCCAGGGTTAATTGTGGAGTACCACAGGGTTCAGTACCTGGGCCAATTCTCTTCACTATAAATATGCTTCCAATAGGTACATTTATTAGGCAGCATGGGATACATTTTCACTGTTATGCTAATGATACTCAGCTTTACTTATCCATAAATCCTGATGAGCCCAACCAGTTAGATAGACTACAAGCATGTCTTGAAGACATAAAAACTTGGATGACTTTAAATTTTCTGCTTCTAAATTCAGACAAGACAGAAGTTGTCGTCTTTGGACCGGAGTCTTTAAAAAAGAAACTGCTTATTCAATCACTTAACCTGGATGGCATTAAATTGACCTCCGGTAATAAAGTAAAAAACCTTGGTGTTATTTCTGACCAGGAGATGTCATTTAAATCCCATATTAAACAGGTTTCTAGGATTCCCTTCTTTCACCTCTGGAACATTGCCAAAATTAGAAATATCCTATCCAGGATTGACGCTGAAAAACTAGTCCATGCATTTGTTATTTCAAGGCTGGACTATTGTAATTCCTTACTATAAGGATTTCCACAAAATGCAGTTAAAAGCCTTCAGCTGATCCAAAATGCTGCAGCAAGAGTTCTGATAAAAATTAAAAAGAGAGATCATATTTCTTCTATTTTAACTTCCCTTCATTGGCTCCCATTAAATCCAGAATAGAATTTAAAATTCTCCTCCTCACATATAAAGCCCTTAATGATCTAGCTCCATCATACATCAGAGATCTGATTGTTCCATATGTTCCTAAGAGAGCACTTCGTTCTCAGACTGCAGGTTTACTGGTGGTTCCTAGAGTCTCTAGAAGTAGAGTGGGAGGCAGATCCTTTAGTTATCAGGCTCCTCTCTGTGGAACCAGCTCCCAGTTTTAGTCCGTGAGGCGGACACCCTGTCTACTTTTAAGGCTAGGCATAAAACTTTCCTTTTTGATAAAGCTTATAGTTAGAGTGGCTTAGGTTATCCTGAGCTATCTCTGTAGTTATGCTGGTATAGGCTTAGGCTGCTGAAGGACATAATGACCACTTTCACTCTCTCTGCTACATTCTCATACTACTCTCCAATTTTGCATTATTTATTATTTCAGCTGTTAACTTTATGTCCTCTCTCTTTTCTCTTCCTAGAAGCTACACCTGGCCTGACTCTGTGTCTACCTGTGACACCTTCCTGAAAGGGGGCATTGTCCAAACTTTTGCTGCCAACAACTTAATGCTGACCTTCTACTGATGATACAATTGGCCCTGTCTTTCAGTGTTTAACCCTATTTTTCTCCTAGACATAACTACTGACCGAGCTTTTATTGTGACTAACTGTATGTACTCTCTTTCATACTCTAAACTTGAAAACTGGCTTAGAATTTATCTGTTTTTTTTTTCCTAGATGAAGGCACCAAAGAAGCTACATTCATTTACATTTTACTTTTCCTTCCCATTGACAGTACTCCTGGATCAGTGCTTCTGTGTTATTTTTCTGTCTCTGCTTTGTTCTCTCAAAATCCCAGTCGGTCATGGCAGATGGCCGCTCACACTGAGCCTGGTTCTGCTGGAGGTTTCTTCCTGTTAAAAGGGAGTTTTTCCTCTCCACTGTCGCCACATGCATGCTCAGTGTGAGGGATTGCTGCAAAGTCCACGCCAGTGACTGTCCACTGACGCTACATGCTCATCCAGGAGGAGTGGCTGCTACAAGTCACTGACTGGATGCAATCTGCTGGGTTTCCTTGGATAGAATAACTTTTTAACCAATTTGAATAAATAACTGAATCTGACTTGAAATCTGTATGATTAGATTGAATTGATTTTGTGAAGTGCCTTGAGACGACGTGTGTTGTGAATTGCCGCTTTATAAATAAAACTGAATTAAATTGAACTGAATCACCTTATATTACTGGTGCAACTAGAGAACTGTGTTGGTCTTTCTGGTATAGCACCTGGCTGGTTTGAGTCTTTCTTGAAGTACAGAGACTTCTTTGTGTCAGTAGGTAACTTTACATCAGAGTTGACAAAAATCCAACCAGGGTTCCCCAAGGTTCCATCCTGGCCTGTTTCAGTTCCCAAACATGATTTCGAACCTGTGACGTGTGTTTCCACCAACGACAAGAAGTTCCACAGCACGAACTCTGGTTCAACTTGATCACTGCAGAATACTATGTTTTTCTATGTGAACCATAACATCATCCGTGAGCAGGACTAAGCTTGTGACAAGAGAAGCAACAAGTACAGGGGTGAAGATGAAGAACGTACCATATAAACTTTATTTAAACATTTGCAAAAACATACTAAACACTCATTGAACATATGCGAATGAAAACATTGTACATACAATTGTTCTTGTATGGAGTCACCATCTCGTTTTCTGTATTAATTGTAATTTATGGATGCTCTCTGTTTGGATTAAAAAGAACATCGCACGCAGCTCAGCAAGCTTGGCTGTCTTTAACCAGTTCAAGAACGAGAGTTCCTTCGGTGGAAAAAACACTACTAAAACATAGAGATGGCAGCATTATGCTGTGTGAGTGTTTTTCTTCAGCACTAACAGGGAGCATGGTCAGAGCTGACAGATGATAGGGCCAAATACAGAGATATCTTGGAAGAAGATCTGTTAGAGCAGTCCTGCAAATGACTTGATACTGGGGGCAGATCTTCACCTTTTAGCAGGACAACACTAAACATATACAGCCAGAACAGCAATCAAATTGAGATTATTAGTTGGTTTGCTATGAACTATAAGCCTGACTGTTTAAAGCATACCACAGTTTGTCCAGGCCCAGATTACTACACATCCTGTGTTTCTCTGTCAACCCATACAAGGATTTGATTATACTTTACCCTGTCAAAACCAGCTAAATTTATGTTTTTCATTTATTTATGCAATTCAATTTATTTCAAAAATACTTTATTATTCCCAAAGGGAAATTAAATGTTGTTGTAGCTCATATTATGCAGGTTTCTTCAAAGAGCTGTTGTAGATGCTGATGGCTGTGGGCAGGAAGGATCTCCTGTAGCGGTCTGTCTTACAGCAGATCTGAAGAAGCCTCTGACTGAAGACACTCTGTTGTTGTACAACAGTCTCATGAAGAGGATGTTCAGGGTTCGCTATAATTTTCATCATTTTACGAAGAGTCCTTATTATTATTCTTCTTAGTCTTATTATTATCATCATTCATCATTTAATTGAATATTCAATAAGTCAACATTCCCATCAGTAATGTGAAAGGTTGTAATTGTTTAGCTGAACTTGCAGCATTTCACGTTGTTTAAACAGGGCTGAAATGAACCCCTCAGCAGTCCTAGATATACTATACAATGGTCAAAACTCCTATTTTGCCGTATGTCACATACGGTCATTATTAATAAATTATAATATTTTTGAAAAGTTTATTTATTTCAGTAATTCAGTTCGCCTAGTGAAATACTTTATATAAATTAATTACACAAAGACTGATGTTTTTAAGCCTTTATTTCGGTTAATTTTGATGATGTTCTGTTTGCAGCCTAATGAAAACATGATTTTTAAGATTAAAGAATTACATCAGACCAATAAAAACGTTACTAATACAACAACGTGGGCTTAATGTATAATATGTTAAACCACTGCTTAAAGGTTATTTTTAAATTAAATTATTGAATATCACTGTATATCTCATATTTGAACACATTTTAAGTAAAGCCATTTTAAGAAAATGCAAAAATTAAAAACCACAGAAGATTCTGTTCAAATTATGTAAGTTAAAGCTAAGAATGTGCGGACTATGACGGGTCAAAGTAGCAAAAATTTACTTGAAATTAATTAAAGGTGGGAAATACGGAACATGGTAAAATTGAGTGCCGTAAAAACCAACATGTGATTAATTTTGCCTCTGTGGAAATTAGAATCTGTGAATTAGGAGGTCATTAAAGGTATAACATGGTAAATATTAATGTTATAAATATTAAGGTTATCAAATTAACGTTGCCTGTTTTCATTCACTGCCTTGATTTTAGCGCCTCCATTTTTAATTCATCATTCATCGCGTTCACAGCGTAATTTTTGTTACTTCCGGTAGATCGGAATATGGCAGCAGTCCCGGTGCGACAGCGGAGTTTTGTAGTCTGTGACCCACAATTTCCCATGATTCACTGTGGGTCGAATGGTAGCTCGGGCAGCAATGGCGGACGATGGCAAAAATTGTGAATAAAAATGTAAATAATACCCTTTTTGTGACCCCAAATTAATGTTTAAGATGCTTTTAAGCGAGAATGTAGGTTTGTTGAACTCAAATATCTACTTGGTTTATTAAGATTCCACTTAATTCAAAAAAAGAGGTTTGGTGTTTCTCGGCGCCAGCTCGCTTCAGCAGCTGTCAACCCACCGAGCAGTGTTCCCTCCCTCTTCCGGAGAAGGTGCCTGATTCCCGGCTCATCGTGTTAAAGAGAGACTGAGGTAGAGAGTCTGGAGACAATCTGGGTGCTCTTCTCTTGTGACTTCCCGCGGCTCCACCCTTCGGCCAATGATATCACTGACATAGTATTGAAAATGCATGCGAATGGCTATGGACTACAAATACTCCGCTGTCGCGCCGGGACTGCTGCCGTATTCAGATCTACTGGAAGTAACAAAAATATGCTGTGAACGCGATGAATGATAAAACTGAAGTGGGAAAAATGGAGGCGCTAAAATCAAGGCAGTGAATGAAAACAGGCAACGTTAAATTTGATAAGCTTAATATTTATAACTTTAATGTTAAACATGTTACCATTTTAATGAACTCCAAATTCACGGATTCTAATTTTCACAGAGGCAAAATAAATCACGTGTTGGTTTTCACGACACTCAATTTTAACATGTTCAGAATTTCACACCTTCGATTTATTTCAAGTTAATTTTTCTTACTTTGACCCCTCATAGCGGACAGCTAAAATGACAATAATGGTCACTTATTTGTTTTTTTTAACATTACTTAAGTTTGTCCAGTTTTATTTGTCATTACTTTATTGACCCTTTTTATGTATTTGTATGTATTTTTCTTTAATTACTCACTGTGTATTAGTAGACACATCAGAAATATTTTTCCATTCTTTCTTTTCAACCCAAAATAAATGTGCTGCTAGATAGTTAACTGCTGATTATATTTGGCAGCTAAAGTCTATTTGAAGCTTCGTACTCAATGTACATATTTTTCATGTATCATGTCCAATTAACACAAAGGTACTGTGCATTTATCTGACATCACGAAACTTAACAGAGGCTTATTTTGACCTGAACGCTTTGTATTGCCCTACACTTATCTTGATCTAGCTAATTATATCCAATGCGTGGGCGTGTGTGTATGTGTGTGTGTGTGTGTGTGTGTAGTTGTATGTCTATTTGACTTTCCTATGTATGCCACAGACAGCTGTTGTTTGTGCTGCCTCCAAGCACTGTAGCTGACTTTGTAATTAGTCCTTTCTAATTTTACTTTGCTGAAGAGATGAGTGGAGAAGGAGATCGAAACCCCTACACAGAGAAAAAGAAGAGACAAAAAACACAACCATCGGCAGCATCCAACTTTCACATCACCCACCCCCCATCCCTGGTCTTCTCTGCAAAACAGGAGCTGGATTAGCCACTCGCAGCTGGTGACAACAGCTCATAGAAACCACGTTCAACAAATCTGACACTCATACGTGTCAGCTTATTCTAATCAGCAGCTAAGAAAGAAGAGGAAATTAAATGTAAAGTATGTTTGAGACTAAGCTTACCAAAACATTTTCTTTCAGCATTGTACAACCTGTTTTTGCTGAGAAACCTGTTGCCAGCTGTGGGAAACTTATCTACAACTCCGCTAAAACACAATAACATTAAAACGCACATTGCTATGTTTTGCATTACCTCAAAGATTTACATAAGGAGAGTAAAAGTTAAGAAAATAAGACATGCCATGTAGGAAAGTGAGAAAAGAAATAATGGCAAAGCAAGCTGTTTTTTTACAGAGAAGGGGGGATGGGCAGCTTTTAGATTGTGCCTCCTCTTTGTCTGTCTTTTTTTCTTCCCTCTCATCTTTGTTCAAGGGCTGCCTGGCGAACAAGCTGCCTATGAACGCTGAACTGTAAGAAATGAGTCAGAGGGGTGAGAAAAAACAACCTAAGATACAGTATTGTTTTATGGTTGTGGTATGACTGTCAGTGTGTGTGTCAGTTTCTGTATGTGAGTGTGTGCACATGGAAAAGAGTGGGTGTGGGCTCAGGGGAATTAAGGTAATGTGGAAAAAATGAATAAAAACATCCTTTAAATTTCATAGATCTGTGACATTCATACTTTTAAATCAATATCAAAAGTGGGCATGGACAAGTTATTGGAATCAAGGTATCCCGAGGTTTTTAAAAGTTACAGATTCAAAACTGCAACTTTTTTTTCCGTCCTACTGTTCCTATGGTTTAGAGTCCACTAAATGAGATGCAGGAGAAAGTGCCGGATTGACCAAAGGTTTCTTTGGTTTTTAGGATTAAAGAGTAACGCAGCACTGCCCCTCCCCCACCCGTTGCTGCACCCCGTCAGTCAGTTAGCTAAAAACCTCTTCCAATTATGTTAATAAGGCAAATGCTTGAAAAACACAGACAGTGATAATGTGAAAACTAAAGAGCTCCAATTATAATTTTCATTAAGGTAAAAGTTTTAAAACTTTTTGCAAGCTTGTTTGTTAGGCAGCTGTCTGCAGGCTGGCCATAGCAAAAAGGTCTAATTATCTGCACAAGCGCTTGAAAACTACTGTGGAGTTAATTCTAATGCATAGTTTTGCTCAAGTCCTCAGCCAGACTTTATAAGCTGTCTACCAGGGCATCAGCCAAGGGGTCCTTTCAAGGCCCACTAAAATAGTCACATTAATATTTTTAGAAGTCTTTAAACAGAGACGTTTAGCAAAGACTGTTTCCAAAGAAAACTTATAAGCCTACACTGTCATGAATTGTCAGTTGATTTTGAGTGCCAGGTCTTTTTAACTTACTTTTGGATTTTTTTGTGGATTCTGGAGTTTTGTTTTCACTTCTGGATTTAGTCATGTTCTGTTATAGTTTCATCTTTTCCTTGTGTTTCCTTCTGTTCTTGTTCAGTAATATTACCCTCATTTGCCTCCAGCTCTCCTGACAGTTTTTTTTATCAGTCTAAACATCCATTTTTTTTCATTCCACCAATTACTATCCTCAGGGTTTATCCTCCTCAGATCATTCAATAATTGCTGGATTTTCTTATTGTATACCTGCTTCTCTGCCCTGGTCTCCTGTGCCAACTTCCTATTGTGTTTCAGTTACTTTGTAAGTCATTCTTTTTAGTTGCTTTCTTTTGATGGCCTCCTGCCTTCATCGGGTCCTCCATCGCATCCACACATGACATCTATCACTATGAGGTATTTTAATTTGTTTGAATATTTTTTTTTAATTTCTGTATAAATGGCCAATGTGCAAAACAGCTGGATTTGCCATTTGTTTTGGTGCTAACTATAATTAGCAATACACCGGATGAAATAATATTTATTTCAATTTTATGCATTTAAATGCAAAAGGAATACATACATAATTATATAGTTAATCTTTGCAACCATGTATGCCACTGGTTTAATCAGTCAAGTGCCAATAAATAGTTTATATTTGCAACTTTCACCACATTCTAAAATTAAACTAATTTCTGCTCAGCCAGCTCCAACTTTCCCAGTCAGATTTCAGGGGGTGTTCTTGTTGTTTTCTGACTTGGAACTTGAAAAATCCAACTCCTGAATGAAAGGAAAATGGCCCATACCTCTCAATATAGGTTAATTTCCATGTGTACAAGAAATTTGTGTGTGTAGGGCATCATAACTGGCTTAAGCTCAGCAACCCAGATCCTCATAAATCCAGCCCTGCTTACATCTTTGTATAAAAATGAACACACCACTAGCTAAATAGACTATAGATAACATTATCACAGCCATGATGATCAATGTGGTTATTTTAGCTGCAGCAGAAATATTTGCTTCTTGACTGTTTTAAATAAAAACTCTTGTTATTCATTTATTTTAATTTCTTTCACGATACCATAGTATTTATTTATTTCTTATTTTAACTCCAGGTCGTTTATTCTGTGAGATTTTTATTCCTAATTAAAAGAATAACAGTTAGAGCTCTGTTGCATTTCTTCAACATTCTACCATTTTAAACTTCCATTTTACATTTTATTTTTCCCAACTCCTGATCCAGTGAATAATAAAGGAAACTCTCGAGAAAACATTTGTCATCTTCCTCATCATCTCCTTTTTTTTTCTCCTCCATCACCGCCGCGGCTCTGCTGTGTATCTCGGTTTAATGACCGCTGATGACATGCAAACACAATTTCCAACTCCATCTATATGCCGTGAGTAGGCAGGGGACACACAAAGCTCCTCTCTGAAACCTCTCCCTCACAAAGCCCTCATGCCTCTCATTTGTAAATCACTTAAAAGCATGACAAATGTGCATTGGAAGTTTCAGAGCGTCCCTCCTGAATGCTTTCGCGAGTCTCATTCACACCCACGTCTCTGACACACAACAGCATTGTGCTGTCCAGACATATAGCTCAGTGCTACACGCACGGCCATTGTGGCCTAAAACTGTTAGAAGCTTGGAAATGCAGCAGAATTATTTACTGTAATAAAAAAGGCGATTTGCAGCGTGCATGAGCCTTATCTTTGTTTGTGGAGGGTAATGAGATATGCAGAAAATGATGGAGGCAGGTCAGCACCATTTGGCTGATTGTATTTGCTGCAGCTAGTTTCTGAACAGAAAGCAGTTTTTGTAGTTACGAAATGATTGGTGTGCAGAGAGAATGTAACGCCGGAATCTAAAAACAAAGGAGTCTTGTCCCACAACACTAATCCCACAGGAACATTTCAAGCATAGACTGAGAATTACTGTGTGTTTCAATCATATGATGGGCCATCAAGCATGGGGTTTGCAGCTTTCTCCTGTGTGCCTGTTTCTGACTGCGATCCGAGCTGATGTGCCGTTAGTGGTTCTGATTGCCACAACGGTAATTTTCACAACTTAAGCTCTGACTAAATCATAACACATTTACAGCAGGATAACAGATAGGCTCTTTTATACATGTTGTGAGGAAAGAGGAACATAACCTGGATCAAAATTCTCTAGTGGAAGATTTGAAATGGGTCAATGAGAGGTCAGTTTCAAAATAGAAATAAACTACATTAAATAGATTGCTGGATTACTTGTGGTAGAACTGCAGAACAAATAAACAAATAAATACAAAATAATTTCAAATAAAAAAATATGTGTTTAGAACAGGTTTACACATGAGAATATTTAGATTTAAACTTTGCCCAATCATTGGACTTTATTTGCTAAAAAAGCCTCTCTAAAAGAGCTTCAAAAAGACACTTTAAAAAAGTTTAAGACAAAAAAAACAAATATTAATGGCCTCATTTGATTCAGATTTTTATTGTTTTGACAGCTGACTTGTTTCCAAACTTTATTTATATTTAATAATATTACTACTAATGTTTACAAAATAAGGTCAGACCAAGATGAGTACATCAAAAAATGTAACATTTACCATCGTTGGACTGTTGTCTTGAAAAGTTTCACAATGGTAAATTTACTCCAACCTGGATCTTCAAATCCCTAATGGCTACTGGGCACTGATGAAAGGTCATGAAAACTGCAGTAATTAGCAAATTATTTGTGCTATCAAAGGAGCATACAGGGGCACGGCGCGTGGCGTAGCGGTAGAGTGTGCGACCCATATACAGAGGCTTCAGTCCTCGATGCAGCTTCATGTCCCAACCCTGGCGACCTGTGCTGCATGTCTTCCCCTCCACTTTCAAATAACAAGGCACCTAGTGCTGCAAAAAAAAATCTTAGGCACACAGAACTGTACATCTAAATGTGAGCATGTTCCTGTGGTGTGTAAATGTTGTAAAGTACATGGTGACTGGGTTGTGTTGTTAATAGTAGCTAACCTTGTCACAGAGCACAACCAGCTAATCCCACTGGTTTTCTAACCTGCGGCTAGAACATGATTAATAGTTTGTTCCGTTTGTTGTTGAAACTGCACCTGAATCACTTCTTGATGTTTCCTGGAAAGTGAGATGTTCCTCTCCAAGCCTCAGCCAGGCTACAAGTATCAAACCTAGTGATAACTACACCAATATACTGTTTTTTTTGCTCTACAGTATAACTAAATAATTAAATTTATATTAAATTTAATTGTTGATCAATTTTACCACAATGCTCTTTGAGTCTGTTTTGAATATATCGACTCATACTATGATAAGAGATCAGTGCCAGTGCAGGAAATATAACCTACCAGCCAACATCGCAGAGTAAACATTCCAATGCCAACAGAGTCAACACACTGGCTGTGGGCTCTGCAGCCATCTCCACTTAAACTTTATGTGGTTTGACATGTCAGTTTCACAGTATTCACACATGATCTTCAGTGTATTTTAGTGGAAAATTTATGTGAGACAAACACAAACCAGTGCATAATCGTGGTGTGGAAGGAAAGGCTACATGGCTTTCAAGCCTTTTTACAAGAAAAATCTTTAAAATGTGGCATGGCTTTGTAATGACAAGCCTTTACTCTCATGCCCCTAAATAAAATCTAGTTCAAAAGTCACCTAATAGTAAATGAACTCAGAAACTGACTAAACAGACTGGCGGCAACAATAGAGGATCTGACACTGTTGACAAAAACCAGTACACAGAGGCATTCAACATGTCATGGAGCAGTGCTCAAAGAAATCTACAAAACTACAAGCATACTAACACAAGACACTGAAATTGACAGGGCAGAGGGAGGCCCACGTATTTGTATCTAACCATCCTGAATCAAAACTTTGTGGAAAAACATTTTGCTGCAATTAAAGGTGCAAGTCTTTCGTAAGAAGGTCTCTAACCGCTTTGTACATCTAGAAAATAAAGTGTTCACCCAAAAATTGTTCGCAAAATTGTTAAATAAAAAACAGTCAGATTGGGCAGTGAGTGACTCTGAACTTTATTTTTTAAGTCTTGCCAAAGGTTATCAGTTGGATTTAGGTCTGGACTTTGATTAGGCCCTTTGAACACATGACTATCATTTGATCCAAATTATTCCATAGTTGCTGTATATTTAGGGTGGTCGTCCTGCAAGGAAAGTGAGCCTCTGCCTGAGTCTCAGGTCTTCTACAGCTACCAACAGGTTTTTTCTGGAAGTGCCCCAAATTCAGCCCCATCCAGCATCCCATTTACTATGACTAGCTTCCCTGTTCCTACCGAAGGAAAGCAACACCACAGGATCATGCTGCTTTGTTTCAAGATGGGGATGTTAGGATTAGAATAAGATTTTAAACCTATTCACTAAAGCAAGCTTCAACACTGTACACCAGTTCTGTTTTGTCAGGGCCTACATTTATAAAATTTTGGGTCCACTGTGACCCAGAACCAATACCGTTCATACCATTTCCACGACTGTATGAAAAAATGTGGTTATATTGTGTGTATTTACACTACATAGACAAAGGTTTCTTCTTTGTTACCACTGGACGGCAACAATCCATGACAAATTCAAGCAACATATGATCAAAACATATCTTAACATAGTGTTTGAGAACAATGCCTGCTGTCAACAGTCCCGGCCCACAGACCAGACAGCTATTATGACACAAGCTAGTGGCCAGTCTTCTGTAGAATTTTTACATTCCAGGCAAACTAGTCCTACATACTCACTGACATGTAGCATATCAAACAAAAATGTTTTTTTTAAGGTTCTGATCTGACCAACTATGTAGTGACGCTTTCGAGTGGATCTCAAGCAAAATCTGAAATAACAAGAGATCCGGCTCACCTAACAAACATGCTGCTAAGCAATTGTTGCCATCCTAATTTAGAAACCCTGACAAAAGTTTAACACCCTCTCCACTGAGGAATTATGTTGTAGTGCCACTGTTTGCAACTCCCTCAGCACATCTATTGCTTATGAGGTGTGCACCTTATTCTCGTGAGCCACTGGAGTGTGAAGTTGCTTTCACATCACCTTTTTTGTGTTATCACAGCTTTCATGCTACATTTATACACAGGATGTCAATGGTTTGCAATGTCTGATAATGTCAGTGAGAGCAGCATGAAAACTGACACAAATAAGATGTTTGAGCTGTACTATGTTTGGAGAGGAAGGATAGCTCTTTTCATATCACACCTGACAATTTCAATGGATCTGGCCTTCATACCTACATGATTCACTCGCAAATATGCCTTGATGAAAAATTTATGAGGTATACTTTGTCAAGGAATAAATAATTTACCCATGCACAGGGTTTCAACACCTCCATTAAGCGTCTGGTCACTCCCTGGAGCGCCGTGGAGGACTGTTATCAATTCCACTTCCCTGTGGCACACATTGCAGGGGCATTTCACAGCACATCAAAGTTTGCAGATCTCTTTCTTTCTGCTGTTATGGTTGAAACGCACAAATATGATGCAGATAAGCACACCTCTGCTCCCAAAAACCGTAGCTCTGCCACACTTGTGTCTTTGTGCGAGACCCCTGCCTCGTCCCTATTGTCATGTTAATTACCTGTTTGCTCTGTTTTGCAGGAGCTCGCCATCCATCAAAGCGTCTCCCCGCTTTTCATCTCACACAGAGCATCTCTACCTGTAATTAGGTTTGGTGTGTGAGGGAGAAGATGGATTTTGTTAGCGCCACTCAGAGGGAAGAGAAGACATTAGGTAGCCTCCGAGGCTGCTCTGGGATCGGCCTTTAATGGCATCTAATTGATGTGAGCTGTCACAGGGCCGTGGCTCCATGTGGTGGGAAACTGAACATCCTTATGTTCAATCTACAGAGCACTCGTTCCTTTGCAGAGTCATAACGTCTGTGTGTTCATACAGGTGGCCACGTGTGTCAGCTTAGGCAAATGTAACGGAAATGCTTTTACTGTTGAGGAACTGGGGGATGGGATTCTGTTTGTGCTTGTGTCCAAATGAGCACGGAAGTCAGGAAATCACATATGAATCTATTGCTTCGTACACAACAATGTACTCTGAGAGAGCATGGGTTTGTCAGGAGTGAATTATTTTACCACTAGCATTTGAGGATGGAGGAAACTGTGCTATGGTCAGAATTATTTAATATCCCAATGTAGAGAACTTGATACAGATCATGCCTTTCATTCTTCAGCTGATGAGTATTATAGAAATTATTGCCACTAACAGTTCTCTTAGCATCTCTCAGCCAAACAACTTGTTGGGTAAGGCTGCTGGCTGTATAAATCTGCCTGAGAGTGGGGTAAAACCTTTGGATCATGCGACATGCTGTCATTTGTGCAACAAATGTCTGTTTTAAGGTGTCACAGTTTTTGGGGGGGAAATTAGTCCTGGAGAACCATGATAAGCTGATCAAGCTGACATCTGCAGAGCTGCAGCACAGTCTAAAAGTGCATTTGTTTTTGAAAGGATGGTTGAATTTAATCAAGTGATAATTATTGCCAAGTGTTAGATATACATTTAACAAGTAAAGCTATAAAGTAACATTTACACAATCTAACTTTGCGGTAAGAGTTGTTTATAAGGAATACTAATGTTGAATACAGGCAGATTTGATCTGCTGCAACAATCACTGTTTAAAAGAAGAAGTGCAGAAACTGCTGTGCGTCTCAAACTAAGATGTTTTAAAATGCTGGGGTTTTGAAGAACCAACGTGCGAACAGGAGCGAGGGAGCCGCACGGTGAGTAGCAGACTTTCTTTAATGATAAACTGGAAGACTTACAAATAGCAGGACATGGAACACATTCAGGTATGCAGGCATGGAACGGGTAGTAGCCAGGAGGAACTAGTGGTGAGCAATGAAAACCAGAGGGTATAAATACAGAGATAGGGTGGGAATGGGCCAATGAACTAGAAGAGCCAATCAGATGAAATGTGGAGCAGCTGGTGACAGGGAGAATGCAGGGCAACAGAAGGAAGGAGGCAAATTAACACAGAGGAGCAGTGAGTCAAGGGAGGTAACAGAAATGTCTAAACACAAGAATGAATCAATGAACCTAAACTACAATGAATGAACTAACATGACAGCAACTGAAGAACATAAACAGGGAAAATGCAGAGAAACAGACAAGGAACTCAAACCCAAGACCTAACACAGGAGAATCATGACAGAAGCTGTCAAATTCTTCACTTCTCATGAGACATCTGGCGCCCAAATGTATACCTGAAGAATTACCTTCCACTGATCAAAGGCCTTTTTACAAACCACTAGTAATATGACTACTGCTTAGTACTGGAAAGGAACTACTGCTGATTGTATTTTCAGAGAACCTCATTTCAATAATCAGAACTTGTTATGATTTGGGGTTGTTTGGTTTTTGGTTTCTGGGTTATTCTTATATTTCTCAGTTTTTGAATCATGCTTCTGTTTATTATTTTTCTGGTTATGTTTTAGTCTTGTTCATGTTTTGTCAAGTTTGGGTTTTGGTTCTGGTCATGTTTTTGTTTGTATTCAAGAGTCTCTGTTCTTGCTCCAGCCACGTTCTGTTCTGTCGGTTAATTATCTTTATCCGGTTCACCTGCTCCAAACTAATCTGTCTCCTTGCTCCACCTGTTTCACACTCTATATATACACAACTGTTCAGTTATTCGTTGCGGAAACATTTTCAGACTATGTCTTGTTTTTCCAAATCATGCTCTTGTCTTGTAGTTCATGCCATGCCTGTCTTGCCTGCCCGTTTATTGTTTTGTTCCTGCCTCTTCTGAGAGTGAGTTTTTGTTTTTTATTAAATCGTTTTCGCACTTACCATCACGCTGCCTGCTCGTCTGCATTCTGGGCTCCTCTGTTGCACAGAGCATAACAGAACTATCCAAATTTACTATCTATTTCCAGAAAGGTAGAGCTTTATCTGTTTCTACTTCTGTTTATTTCTGTTCTAGTTCTTTTGAAACTGTTTTTCAGTATCAGTGTTTGCTTTAGCTGTATGAATTTATTTAATTGTGGAGTTTAAAATAAAAAATAAACTGTGAGTGCAAAAGTATGATTCTTTTATGTAGTTCTATAAACAGAATATGAGCCAAGTTCAGTGTTTGCTGATGAAAGTCTTTTTATTATCTGATCATTTTTAACACAGAATTATACTGAAATTAAAATGCATTAAATTAAATTTAAATATTATGAGTTTAGCAACCCAGTATGCTCAGTCAAACCTATAATCCAACCATGTTGGATCAGTCCATGTTTGACTCAGGACTGGCTAACTAACTTTTAACTGCAGACTCTCGACACTTCTCTGAGCTCCAGCAGTCTGAAGGCCTTTCTGGTTCATTCCTTCGTTCCTTCAGGTTGGCACATGTGCAAGGGAACAACTTTTCTTCTCTGGTTCACCACACTGCAAAGGCTAATAAAGCATTCATAATGTAACTACATCATAGAGATGTAGCTTGTAATTAAGGTTAGGTTTATGGTAAGGGGTCATGGTTACAGTGAGGTATAGTTGTTAGGCATCAAATAACTCTGTGAAAAATAACAGCCTCACAATGTTAGTGCTTGCATCGAGCCAAAGAAACCATCTGATACAAGCATGAAGTCATGTAAAATACCATATTAGAATGTGAGCACATTCAGGTGAACTCTCATTGCATCATTACTCTTCTATCAGAAACTTACTCTCCACAGATACTAAGTGAGGAAAAACAGAACACAGTGTTAGACCTGCAATAAAAAGCGAATCAATGTCTCTCGATCTATCTGGACATGCTGGTGCAGATGGCAGCCAACATCTTTCATGCAAGGGAGGAAGCAACGTGGATCTGCTGTGTAAGCTACACGTCCTGAATCTGTGGTGCAACTTTGGGACCACTCTAAGACCTAAGGTGGTATGGAGATGACCTGGACTACAGGTGTAGCCAGTGAGACAGTTGGCTACAATGGACAACGCCAGTCCTTGAGGGACGGTGTCCTCCAATATTTAGATGTGTCTAAGCTTCAACAAACTCCAATCAAATAATTAAGTCCTTAGCAGAACTCAGCCATTTAATTTATGTGTGTTGTAGCAGGAAAAAGGTTGCTCTAGATGCAGGCTGGTGGACCTACATTGATGACAAACAGTCACTCCAACTGCTTAGGAAGGAGCAAATTAAAGCTAAAGAACTTACTGTGGGGCTATATGGTTGTTTCCTTCAGATCCAACATAGAGAAACAATATCAGTAAATAACTAGTTCATGTACATTTAGATCATACCTCCAATTCCTGACTTCTAATTCATTTATAAGCCCTCCTTCACACATTATCAGTCCTTTCAAGCAATTATTATATCAAAAAGATGATTTTGTTGTTATCACAAGTTATCACATGCTGTATGCAAAATGCTGACGCACAGAAGGAATCTGAGACATCCTGCAGCCAAAGAGGAAAAGAAAAAAACAAAGCAAGCTGACAACTGAAGCACCATGTCTCTCATTAACATTTCTCTGTCTATCTCCGCTGTTGTGCAGAAGTGCAATGTTATAATTACAGGCAAAACAAATGATGAATTTTAATGTATGAATTGCCAGTGTGTCACAATAGGTTTCAGGCTTTTCAGATGTTGCTAAATATTGAAATGCTTTGCATACATAACTACCATATAAACACTGTAGTAAAGCCAGACTATAAAAGTTTACTTTGTGAGCTGAAGTATCACATATGGTGCGTCTTATGTTCCTGTTGTGATAGAGAATATGGGCTAGTCATAATGTATTCTGTTGTAATTATTTATTATGTGCTGGATAATTAAAAATGACTTGCAGGCTAAGCCTTCCACCCCCACCTCCCTCCAAATGCAAATATATGTTATCTCCATGTTTGCTGTATTTCTAATACCTGCCAGTCTCCAGGGAGTATTTCTTTGCTACGCTGTGTATGTGTGTGTTTCACTGTAATGCTGTAAATTCCTGATCTACCCATTTTATTCATTTGAAGCTAATCCTTCAAATGACATTACATTTTGGCATGACCAGACTCATCACATTGCAACCTTTGTAAGAAACACGCACATTTAGAAGATGATGGGTACATAGTTGCTTCCTCGACATGAGCTCTGTGGGGATGTCCGAGCTGCACTGCTGACCTTCAGCATGAAAAGTAAAGTGTCTGATGCCTATGGTCTGTTTGGAGGGGCTTCCTCTCTTTCGAAGATGGGGAGCCATGCATTATTGATTACAAAACACTCCTGCAATGCTATTTCATATTTCTAGCCCCGGCTGACTGAGAACTGAGCTTTATTTTATAGTAGTTAAGTTCTTCTGTGTGTCCGTGCATACATCCTTTTGTGTAATTTCTTTAGTTTTTTTAGTTTTTCCATAATCCCTCTTTTCTTAACAGTGCCAAGTGGGATGTGGATAAGCAGGTCTCCTGTCCTCCTCTATGAAGCTGTCATAATACAACACCTAGCTTGCAGAGGACAATATTCACAGGTAGACAGAGACAAGTCACTCTACAGTGGGTGCACAATTATTAGATGAGTTGTGTTTATGAGGATTCATTTTGTTATTGGACTGCTACTTAGGGGCCTGAGTCATCAGTGTTGTGTATGAAAGGTAAATAACCAACCCAACCCAACCACAAGGGTCATGCTAAGGTTGTGACACTGGCCACTGTATACATCACCGTAACATTAAAGTTTGTATTCTGTTCACGTTGCCAAACATTATTTTCCAAAGGTTTATAGCAACCAGCCTGTACACATGATGCAAATTCCTGTTGCACCTGCAAGCTTACATATTTATTTCTGTATACAAGTTAGCTGTATGTATTAAAGTAGAGAATTTCAAAATATAAGTCAAAATGTTCTCAGTATTCGCAAGATTTATATTTCTCTACCAACAAGGGACCGAATCAGTCATCCAGGTGGCATAGCTGGGTGATGGCAGTACCTTCTAGGTCCCCTGTCAGGCAGGGCCACCAGAGAGAATCGTCATGGTGACCATGGCTGTCAGATGCTGTTACCACGATGCCAAAGAATGATCAGCTTCATGGATCCTGACAGTGCTCTCTGACAGCACATGGGGACACCGAGCCACACCTGGGAGAAGAAACGATGGCAGGATGTGAAATGTTATTGAACAAGGTTGTTCTAGGGGTCACATCAAGATCTGTCCCCCATGTCTCACCCATCATTGAGGACTGTTTGGTCACATGCTGAAATAGATATTTAATTACAATGTATAAAAAGACATTAAGTCAGATTAAAACTTTCCTGTTTTAGATCTGTTAGGATTTATAAAATTGTTTACATTTTCAGAGTACCAGAATAATGACAGACGTTTTTTTCTTTAAACTCAGAAGTTTACTTACATTTTCTTAGGATTTGGTAGAACTGCTTTTTAAACTGCATGGCTTATGTCAAATGTTTTGGATATTGTACCAGGAGCTTCTCACGGTGGTTTGCTGGAATTTTGGCCCATTCCTCCTGACAGAACTGTGGTAATTGAATGAGGTTTTTACATTGTGGGCTGCCTTGCTCTCACGCACCATTTCTGCTCTGCCCACAACTCTACTATAGGACTGAGATCAGGGATTTGTGATGGCCACTTCAAAACACTGACTTTTTGTCCCTAAGCCACTTGCATTAGATAAGTTTTCCACCACTTCCAGGTCTGTGCTCTGCCCCGCCCTTGGCATTTCTGTCTAATGGGAACAACGATCCACATTTGGTCCTGATCAAAAAAGAGGACCAAAGGACTTTCCTGGTGTGAATACACCATCTATTTTACCACAAATGATGTAAGTTAAATCGGAAACTTACAAAGCCATGACATCACGATGTGGGAAAGCCTAAATGTTTAAGGGCATAGTTAGCTTAATGTAGATGTAATGTAAGACTGAAGAATGTAATAACAAATTTTCTATCGAATTATTGTGGCATTAAGGAAAAAAAAAGTTTTTGGATTATTCTAACAGACCTAACACAAGAACAGTTTAGTCTGATTTAATGTCAGACACTGAGAGATAAAAAGGTTATACGTATGTAAGTATCTGGTTTCGACTATAGGATACTTACTCTGAATTTTTCTTTTGTTTGAGTCCAGCTCAGTTTTTGTCTTCCTCTACATGAGATTGTAGAAAATGATTATATATTAGTGTCCTCAAATCAAAAAAAAAAAAAAGAATCAGCAGGGACACCATTCAGACTGTTAATGTTTCTTTGAACAGTCTAATGTCACTGAGGTGCTCTGAAACTACCGGCAGCTACGAAATTAGGTGATAAATCTTTAATTGTGGTGGCACTTTTCACAGGATACCTCATCTGCAAAGAGCTGCAAACAGGACTCCCATTTTTAAGTCTGACTCACGTCTAGCCCGGCCTGTGGAAAAAACACCAACCAGTATCACTGATGTCAGGGGCTGCTGGTGACGCTCGTTAACATGAATGACAAGCGGAGCAACAGCTCACTCGCTCACTTGCTTTCTCTCTCAGCGTGTTTTTCCCAACATGGGATACACACATCTCCAGTTCCTGGCGGCCCCACTCCCAGAGCTCATGACAATTTCAATGATTGATTTCCCTCCTCTTGACTGTGGTGAGAGGAAAGAAAAGAACACCACAGCGCCAAAAGAAAAGGGGAAGGGAGGAAAGAAGGGTGTGAACAATCCCACAAGGTCAGAGGGATGTCCACTCTTTTGTTTAAAGCGGGCAGATTGGTGGCCCACACAGCCGCGGAGGGGCGCGCCAAAATAACTTGCAGCACAGCCAGAGGAACAGATGTGCTCCCGAAATGAGCATGCTCTGAGCTGGTTACTTATTCACCAAGAGTGAAGCAGCTGACTTTACCTGTTTGGAAAATGAAGAAAAACACAGGCGAGAGTCACCTGTTGGTCTATCTCAGAGGAAAATGTTGCTGAGACAATCGGGCTCTAACAATGTGATATATGTCCTGCAACATCCACATCTACACAACAGATGGGCGTCTATTTATGGCCATGATAGCATGCTCAAGTTGCATTACTGTGTGTCTAAGCATTTTTTAAAGGCTGCTATTGTAATAGAGGCTTCACAGTATCTCTGACTGGGCGTATTATATTGCAAACGGTCAAGAGTGATTAAGCAAGCCTCAGTTTGATCAGATTTAACCAGATTTGTAGAACTGTTGTAGTGTTACAATATATATATATATATATATATATATATATATATATATTTCTCAATCAACATTACATCCTCTGTTATTCAAGCATGTTCATATGAATTCTGGTGGTATGAACTGACAAAACCACACCAAGTGTAAATTTTTATTCTGTCCCATTCCTGATACCCCTGAATAAAATCAAGTGCAACCAACTGCCTTAAAGCAGTCACCTAGTTAGTAAATGAATCCAGCTGTTCTGTGATGGCCTCAGGGATTTGTTAGAGAACATAATTTAAGAAAGAGCATCATGAAGACCAAGGAACAGACAGGTCAGGAACAAATTTGTGGAAAGGTTTAAAGCATTGCTAGCTAATTAAACAATATCCCAAGCTTCAATCCATCATCCAACAATGCAAGGAGTATGGCACAGCTGCAAAAAGAAAGCCTTTGTTGAAAGACAATTAAAAGAAGTCCAGTTCATTTGCCACAAGCCAAATATGGGTCACAGCAAACATGAAGAAAAAGGTGGTCTGGTCATGCAGCGTGGCATGTATGTGCAGTAGAAAACTGACACTGCACATTACCTGGAACAGACCGCTCTCAAGGTGAAACATAGTGGTGGCGGCATCATGGTGTGGGGAGGTTTTTCTTTATCATGGACAGGGAACCTGTTTTCACTTGATAGGAAGATGAATAGAGCTACACACAGGGGCAATCATGGAAGAAAGGCTTCTAAATATTATAATATATTAGACTGAGGAGGTGGTTCAGTTTCCAGCAAGACAATGACCCTAACCATACTACGATTAATTGGTTTTGATTAATACACATGTATGTGTTAGACTGGCAGAGTCAAAGCCCAGACCAAAAAATTCAATTGAAATTGTTTGGCAAGGCTTGATAATGGATGTTTACGGATGCCGTCAGTCTGCTTGAGCTATTTTACATAGAAGAAAAAGTAAAAAACAAAATTCAAAGCTGGTAGAGAGATGGGCAGTTGTTGGGACTTTTTAAAACTTTTGCATGTTCTCCCTGTGCATCTCCGCAACCTCCCACAGTCCAAAGACATGCATGATAGGTCAACTGGCCTTTCTAAATCCCATTTAGAAGTGAGCGTGTCCATATATGTTTGTTTGTTCTGTGTGTTTCTGTTTCGTTCTTTGAGTCTGGTGAATTGTTCAGGGTGTACCCTGCCTCCTGCCCAGTGACCACTGGAGATAGCCCCCCCAGGGACCATGCATGGATAAGCAGGCATAGACAATGGATAGATGAAAAAATGTATGAATGAATGGATAATGGCCAAAAAGCCTTGTAGCTGTAACTGCAGCAAAAGATAATTCTACAAAGTATTGAGCCTTTTCAGATTTAGGTTTTTAAAACAATAAATGAATAAAACCTAGTATTCTTTCAACTCCACTTCACAGTAAAGCACTAAAATACTTTGATGATTGTGGCATTTTGTGGCATGTTGTGGCAAAACGTAAAATAAACTTCAATAATATTAACACTTTAGAGATGCATTGTAAGTAATCCTGTGGCAGACTTTCCTCCATACCTTTTTGTTTACTTTGTCAAGTTTGCACTGTCTATCCACACTCTTGTACTTTTCTATGTGGAGTTTGCATGCATTGTCTGCCTATGTAAGATTTTTATTGTTACTGACTAGCAAATCGGCTCCAGACACAACAGCTCAGACAACAGGAATAATGAGGAGCAAGAAAAACCTAATTTCATAAGTCATTTTACTGACATTATCGTCAACTAAATGACCTAACTCTTTCAAAACTCAATGACTCCCTCTGCTGGCGATAAAATACATTAAAGTCCATATTGGACGTCAGAAAAAGGTCAATGGAAGTTAATCAATAATTGGATAATAAATAAATAATTAAATGGCTATTTAACAGTGTCATAAATTACTTCAAAACTGGACAGAAATACATAAATAACACATTAAATGTATAATGAAATATGTCTCTGAATTAGTTTTCATTATGTTTTATATTTTCTGTCAGCCCTACTCTTTAAAGTAATTTGGCAGCACTACAACTGCTCCGGTCCTTATTACTGGTCTGGCGTGGAACCAGTAAGATGCTAAAGGGAATGTGCCACAGTGTCAGTTTAAAATATTTCACTGCAGAGCTGCAGCACATGAAGCAGGAAATAATTAAACACTGAACTACTGTAATTATATTTGCTTTTATGATACAATGGCTGAATGTTACATTTAATTATTTCTTTCATTATTTATTTATATGTAAATAATCAGGGATACGTTTATTTTTTATCAATTAAATCACTTTATCAACAAATAAAATTCTCTATGGAATACATAAATAATGATTTTATTTATTTATTGTTTAAGCTGTGGCCTTTTTTATACTTTGTAATTCCGTAGTAAGCATTTGTGAGGTAAAATATTTTACACACATACTTAAAAAAACATTGTATTAATTATCTATTTTTTTATAAACGACTAGATTTTATCCTGGAATTTCACATCAAATTATTTATTTAAAACAATTCCTAGCATGGAAATAATTAGCGATATGTGTATTTATTTTTCAAATAAATCAACATTTTCACAATATTTTTAACTTTGACATATATAAATAATTTTTTAAGAATTTGTTTATTTATTACATTGTGGCACTTTCGCCACTCCCTGTTTTCTTTAATGCTCATTTGTTTGTGAGATTACTCATATTACACCCATCATTAAATAAAAACGAATTTTACTAAACATGTCTTGAAATATAATGACCAAATTTTATGGAATTTCACATTTTACCATTGATGTTGGCATGGGAATAATTAGAACTAAGTTTATTGCTTTTTCAAATAAATATATTTATTTTACAGCTTTATTTTGTAATGACATGAATAAATATAAATAATTATTTTATTTATTTAGTACATTGTATCACTTTTGACACTCTATATTTCTACTTATTTTTTCTATATTTCTATTCTATTTATTTACTTATTTTTGTCAATACATCAGAAAATGTACTGACAAAAACTCAGTTGAGGAATATATTCCTCCCAATTAAATACAACTCATTTTACTTTTTTTATGTTTTAAACATACCTTCAAATGGTTATTGTGTCTCAGTCAAATGCTGTACCTGATAAAAAATGCGTTTGTAGTATAAATATATTTAAATAATGCTTGTGTAAAGATTCCTGTTTATATTTTCCTGAATGTCACTTTCAGTGAGGTAGCCTAGCAAAGACTTCAGGATTAACTTCTCTCGTTTCTTTGACTGATATCTGAAGTGAGCCCACCAATGAGACCATATTTAAAAGTTTAACGTCAAACCCAAATATTTTGAACTGTCTTTGTCTGTTTCAACAAGGCCAGTTATTATTTATAATAATACAGTAGACGATCATCGCTACAAAGTTTAGTGTGTAGCTGAAGCTGCATATACAATTAGACAAACGGTAGATGTCTCACTACTCCGTGTACTTTAGTGTCTTCATGGAGTCGCTGCTGTCTATAGATGACAGAATCGCCATTTTGGAAAACAAATCGTTCACAGCACAACCGTCTTGAACACAGGAACTATGCCGCGGGGCCGGCCGCGCAAACTGAACCTAGATAGAAAGGACGAAATAGGTAAGAAGTACCAAAATGCAGGAAATAAATAGCACTTATTATGGGCTATCCAAAAAGCCAGATGTTATTTTTGCCAAGTATCTCCGAAGCCTATTTTTTAACACTTGAATGTAGTGTATATAGTCCCCGGATATAGTAATGCGTGTGGGCTTTGCTTTGTGCGGCGAAGGAGTGATTGAGGCGGAATGATATTAATAACGTTTCGGTGGCTCTTCTTATTGGCTTCCAGTGTAAATTGCTGTCCGCGAGGAGCGGAGCTGGCTGTGGTACAGCGTAGTGTTAGATCGCTTTTTTAAAGGTGATGTGTGTTTACTAGGAATTCGTTGTTAGCCTCATGTTGCTAACTAGCTTGCTTTGCCACCATTAGCTTTACAGTTAGCAACGCTAAACTGTTTGCCTTTGTTAGTTTGTTTCTGTAGAGCGCTCTGGTGAAGCTTTCCAGGTGCTCATGGATTCAGCGGGTTACAAAAAAAGTTGTAACATTTTTTGTAACCACATTGTCACGTCAACCTGGCGGACATAAATGTAGAAACATGTTGGTTTTGTCGCCATTTAACTGCAATATCTGACGACAGGCATTGTTACGACGCATTTGGCTTTCCAACTTAAGACTATATCCTCTAAAATTCACATCACGTCTGAAATATGTCATTTATTAAGACATCACACATGGCTGCATAAATTTAAAGTGGGAACAGTTTGCGTAAACCAGCTTACTGCTAGAAAAGTGTCGGAAAGCTGACGGCTAAAGTGGGCGTGTTGCACCCGGTTGAAAACAAATACCGAGTCTAATAAGTTCCACCCGAACAGACGATTTGAAATAAATAAAAAAACTCATTATTTTGAATGTTAGTCGTTCACTTTCTGTGAGCAAAACAATTATAATGGTAATAAATCTATTTCACACTTAGGGTCACAATTACCCATACCTCTGACATATTTACTTTTTAAACAATCTTTTAATTTTGCCAACACGTTTGGCTGAAATGAGATATTGTTAATGAGTAAGGTGTAACTTTTAAAAACCTTTTTTGTTCAAATGTAAATAGAAACACATTTCTTTTTTGTTTTGTTTTTTCATAAAAAGAATCCTTGTACATCGTCTTACATTTTGGGAGGTGTCTTTCATTTCCAATAATTTTTGGCTCAAAATATTCCAAGTCTAAATCTGCTACGTATGAATAATTTTGAGCCTAACCCTAAACCGCACTTTAAAAAAAATCTAAGTAAATAAGTGCAAGTTATGATTAAAAAAACAAGAAATCAGATTAGAAAAACAAAGGCAAAGGTTAAACGTTATTGTTAAAAATACTAGAAGTGCAAGAAAGGTAAAACAATAAAAGACATTTTATGACATAAATGAAAACAGGATTAAAAATAGACAATGAAATTCTGAAAAAATAATGCTTATAAATTCATTTATTTTAGACAATATTTAAAGACAAAAGGGAATTTTGCTATCTGATCTTATTCAGGCTATTACAGAGGATTTCTGCCTTGAATAATCAAGCTCACTCTTGGTTAGTTTATTATTGAAATTGTGGTAGAGTCAGAAAAACCAGTAAAATCCTAGAATAAATTTTAAAATTCAGTGCAAGCCATTAAAAATATGCAAAAATAATTGTCGCGTTTAAAAGAGACGTACAGCTGCATGTCGTCAGCATAAGATTGAAAGCTCACTATATATCTGCGGAAGACACTGCAGTAGATGTTGAATGATGAATCCCTGAGGTACCTCTTTATTGAGTATTACTTAACACTTTGAAGTGACCACATTAAAGATCTGTCCTGGAAATCTGAGTAAATCCATATTCAAAGTCTACTGGAAATTCCAGTACACTTTATCAAACAATTTGATAAAATCCAATGATCCACAGTATAAAATGCAGCGCTTACATCTAATAAGCTACATTTGCTTTCTGCAGCAAGCGTTTGTGACTCGCTGCAGTGCTTTTTCTCTCCCCGAGCGGAGTCTAAAACCAGACTGGAACATTTCTCATCGGTCATTTCTGTTTAAGGAAGCAGTTAATTGTTCAGTAACAATCTTTCCTACAAGCTTGAAAAAAAAGGGAAGGGTCTGAGATGGGTCCAAAAAACAAGGGTCAGATCAAATTGTTTTTGAAGTTAACAAGCCTTGCTTGGTGAATCATTTTAAGCACACATCTAATTTGTTATTAGATCTGTATTTATTATTTATTTAGCAAGTAAACGTGCTGCCTTTGCCGCCAGAGCTAATGTAAATGTTTTACAGTGCCTCTTCTTCAGGGCATAAAGCCTCTTGAACCATCTTTTCAGATTTACGCTGAATGTCTTGCAGGTTTCAGTGATGGATCGCAGGAAAAAAAGTGCAGCATTTGCTCCCAGATTTTCACCAAAGAGAGCAAGATACAGAGGCATCTTCGGGAGCATGAGCTCAACGATAAGGTAAGCGCCTCCAATGAAGTGTGAGCTGTTAGTGATGGGTAGCGGCCCAGGATCGGCCCAAAAGCACGACCCCCCACTTGTCTGCTTTATGTTTGCACTAAATGTGTTGTGGTTCTTTTTCTTAATATTTACCTTTAATTCCTATTTGAAACTGGATTTAACTTGAATTAGGTTTTTACACCGTGAATTTGTAGTACACATTTGATCATATATTTGCTGGCTAAAGTATTCATACCTCTTGAACATTTTGCATTTTTGTCACAGTGAAACCAGTAAACCTCAGTGTATTTTATTGCAATTGTATATTATTGAATATAATAGAATAATCCTTTATTTTCCCCCCAGTGGGGAAATTCATTGTATCAGTGTATAGAAAGCTCCTAAAAATAGGTAATAATAGTTCAATTTGTTGATAAAAGGAATAATATTAATATAATAAACTAGATCAACTCCACCTTTAACTGAGATTACAGCTGCAGTTTCTCATGTGAAGAAAAAAAACCATCTTCTTCCTATTAGAGGCGGTCGGTAGTCTATTTTTGTATCACAACTGGAGTTTGCTCTATCTGTGACTGTGGTTATGGTGACTCGATAACAAGTACTATTTTTATAGGTGCTTTCCTGCTCCACTTATTGTTTTTCTGAAACAGCTTTACTGCAACATTATGATTCTTTCTGAAACTGTTTAGACCATTCAAAGAAAACTATCCCGGGAAATTTAGGCAATTAGGCAAATCCTTTTGCCGACGAACACTTCCGCTTTTATGAACCGCATGTTGCACACTCTCTTCACTAGATCGTAGCAAAAATACTTCTAATAGG
Organism: Crenichthys baileyi; assembly: GCA_036173005.1. Lineage (NCBI taxonomy): Eukaryota > Metazoa > Chordata > Actinopteri > Cyprinodontiformes > Goodeidae > Crenichthys > Crenichthys baileyi. The sequence continues at coordinate 21,804 of JAHHUM010002935.1, read as the reverse complement.
ATTCTTAGTATGAGTTACATATGTATCAGCCAGGTTTGGTAATATACATTCACCATCTTAGCTGTATGCAGACCGGAACACAATTAATGCAAATTTGTAACAGTCATCCAAAAAGATCATTAAACAAATTTTTATGTTGGACAAAGACAACTGGAGTAAATACCAAATGCAGTTTTCAAATGCAGGTTTGATTTATTAAGTAAAAAAAATCTATGTAAATGAGCCTGTGAGAAATATGACTGCACCCCTGGTTAAATCATGAAATAACTTTAATTAACCATATTTTATTTATGGTTGATTTTCTCGGGCCATTCCCTCGGCCTGATCACAGCCAGAACTGTAGAATCAAAATCATAATTTACCAAGATCCTGACTGGCAACATCAAGTAGGCTATAAGATCTCATAAAGCAATTCTTCATGCGCCGTTCTTAAGAAGTTCAAGAACAGATGAGAAACATAGTAATTAACATCTGCCAGTTTGGAAAGGTTACTAACCCATTTCTAAGGCTTTGAGACTCCAGCAAACATGAAAATCTCCTACGTACTGTAGCTAAATCACAGCAAATCTGCCATGAAGAGTGGGCCAAAATTCCTCCATAGCGATGTAAAAGGCTGTTGCTGCCAAGCGTGGCAAAGTTAGTCGTTTGATTTATGGGTTAATTGCTTTTTCACATATGGTCATGATGTTTTAGACACCTGTTTCCCTAAATAACTAAAATGATTTAAACTGCTTTAGTAAACTTACTCAGGCTATGTTTGTCTATTATTAAAATTAGTTTGATCTAAAACATTTCTGTATGATTAGAAAAACTGAAGTAGAAGAACTTTTTAAGGGAGTAAATACTTTTTGTACAGCGCTGCTGATGTTGAATTGATAGAGGACCAAACAACAGCCTTAAAGTTTTTCCTTTCAGGTTGAACACTGGGGCTTGCACTACCACTGACTTCTGGAAGCTTTTGTTTCATGACCCTATTTTTCTTCATTATTTAACGCAATTAAATCTGATTTCTGTTGGATGGTAATAGACGGCTCATTTAGTCGTCTGCCAAGAATTTTGCAGCCAGATAGGACACGAGATTAGCTGTGCTCGAATACTTAACAATGAGCCTCAGGTAGGGTCAGTGGTTCGAGGCAACATCAGCTCAGGGGTTTCAGTATTATCAAGCTGCTGGTCTTCTCACCAGAGCCTGTCACCATGGTAATTTATGCTGACAAAACTAACTTTATCTAGAGCAGGTTAGGTTTCTCACGTGTTTGTGAGAGATACCTAATCAAGTTGATCCTAATATACCCAAAACAGAGACTCGTCACTCTAACGTTTGCTGCTCTTTGAAACTTAAACCTAGAAAGTAGCATTTCTTAATTAAAATGCCAATCGTTGACAAGCTTTCCCTATGATTTATTAAGAACATAATATGCATTAAAGATGCATAAAACTATATATGTCTGTCTTGTCTATGTGCTCACAAAGTTAAACGCATTATGTAGATTAATTACACACAAACTGATGTTTTCAAGCCTTAATTTCTGTTATGAGGATTTTCTGCTTACAGGTAATGAAAACACTCATTGGAACACAGATTCTAATTTATTGAATATGACTGTATATATCCTTCTGAATGCTTGGCGTCAGGTTTTTCTCTCAGTGCTCAGGAAAAGTGCTTCATTGTCTCATTATTATTCATATAAAAAGACAGTTATGAAATCCAGCCCCACTTTGCTGCACGTGTATCTACCTTTTCACATGCAAGAACTCCATCTTCATTTGAAATCTCTCCAGACTAAAGAAGAGCAGCCTTGGGGTCTGTCACTTTGACTGAGCCAGTTTTGCTCCCAGCCTTCACTGGATTCAAAAGCCTTTTAGAAATTAAGTCAGCTGACCCCACGCATAGAATTGAAAATTGGTTTTGGTGTCACTTTAACCTCATTAGAAATATTGTTAAGTGTTGCCTGTCAGTATATTGGTGTGTTTTTAGGGACGTTTGATTACTCTGTCGACTCTCTATTCCTCCTATCTTCACCAAGGCAAAGTTTAGCAACGTGAACTGATTCAGAGAGGGAGGTGACTGAGTCTGCTTTCGGTTTGTTATTGTAATCACTACAACCTCTGCCTCTTCTTCGCAGCCTCATCGCTGTGACCAGTGCCCGCAGACGTTTAATGTGGAGTTCAACCTCACACTGCACAGGTCGACACACAACACATCTGACTTCACCTGCCCTGTTTGTAATAAGAAGTTCTCCCGCATCGCAGGCCTCAAATCCCACATCATGCTGCACAAGAAGGAAGAGGTGAGCTGCCAGCTCTCCAGCATCACATAGAATGATCAAGTTTCACTTTCATTGCATTCAACAACAAAGTTTATTGCCCATATTTCCGAGTTTCACATGGCACTGCGTTCTTACAGAACCTCATCTGCTCAGAGTGCGGAGATGAGTTCGTCCTTCAGAGCCAGCTCTCTCTTCATATGGAGGAGCACCGGAAGGAGCTTTCAGGCATTAAGGTGTACACCTGCAAAACCTGCGGCAAGGAGTTCAAGACGTTTGTGGAGTTAAGGGAGCACACAAAGAGTCACGTCAAGATGAGGTGAGATGTCACATCATATCCTCGTTTGTTGGACGGTTGAGCCAAAAATTGTTGATACGCCTGACAGATTAAGGTTTCAAAGTCCTTTAATTTCATCATCATATTTCTTTTAAAAACGATGAAAAAAAAACTGCAGGAAAAAGCCAACAGCAATCTGGTTTTAAGTTGTCCACATACCACTTGTACCTATTTATGCCTTAGATATAAATTACACAGTTTAATTTGCCAGTTTTAATGCTAGCATCAGCTGTTCACAGTTTGAGCTGTCAACATGGAAACTAGAGGGCATTTGAGTTTGCAGCTAAGGAGCTTAACTAGGGGTGCACCGACCGATTGATCGATTGACCGGCCGATGCTTACATGTGAAACCGATCTTATCCACCAACCTTATCGACTTCCGCAAAGGTCTGAAGTTTTAAGCTTTTTTGTTAGTTTGTCCTCAACCGACATCATGCTGTGCAAGTTTTGTTTGTTCTTAAAATGTGAAAAATGAAAGACTAAATAAACTGATATTTAATTTATTTGTTTGGACATCAGTGCTCTAAACTTTTCAATCATATATGGGAGCACTACCTCGTGTGCAGTTAAAACGAGTTTGTTTTGTTTCATGGGCATTGTTCAATGTTTTTCAAAATAAGGTTGGAACATTGAAGGAGTATTTTGACCTTATAACACCTGAAAGTGTCAGTTATAACAAAAAAAATTGGTATTGGCCAACATCTGAATCGGCAGATCAGGCTTTTTAAAGATTGGCAATCGCTCAGAAAACTGCAATCGGTGCACCTCTACCCGTAACACGCCTTGGGCTTTTGTCACATTACAACCACATACCTTCGTGTACTTTAAGGGGAACGTATGTAATAGACCAAAGCAAAGCAGTGCATAATTGGGATTCAAAATAGATTTTTTGTAATTGTGTTGTGCACTTCAGTTTACCTCCACTGAGTAAAGACAGGTGTATGACCACTTTCTGCTGCAAGTACAGCTGCAGCTCCTGTGTCTCCACCTGCTTATACACATCTAGACTAAGATATAAGATATTTAAGACTAAAATATTTGCCCACTCTTCAAAAATAGCTCAAGCTCAGTCAGATTAGATGGAGGGCATCGGTTCACATCAGATGTCATAGATTCCCAATTGAATGTAGGTCTGGACTTTGATATTGTAACACATGAATATTAGGGCTGCACAATACAGTTGTGTTCCATATAATAGCAGTCCAACTAGACTAACCAGACCAATCACTGTTTTTGGTAGAAATCATATTCCCACAAGGCAAATTACTAGTAGGTTGTAGTAGAGTCATAGAAAACCAACAGAGCCAACATTCATTACATGCATGCTCCTCAGTCTGTGTAATTGAATAACTGATTGAAAGAGGCGTGGTTAAAATAATAAAGGTGTGCAGTTTAGTTACTGAGGTCCTTCATTCTGTGAAGAAACAGGTGTCAACCAGGCGGCCCTTATATAAGGATGACACCAGCGCAGGTTGTACATGCATTTCTCTCTGAAAACCTGCCAAAAACGGCTCATTCCAGGCAATGTTCAGAAGAACAACGTACTTTAAGACATTTAGTGCAGAACTAATAGTTCACCCCTCTCAGCTGTAGATCTCTGCAGCTCCTCTAAATTCACCATGAGTAAAACTCTCCTTGAGTAAAACTCTCCTTGAGTAAAACTCTCCTTGCCTGGATCTGCCAGTTTAGTGGACAGCCATGTCTTAATAAGTTTGCAGTTGTCCCGTGCTCCTCCTATTTTTGATGATGATGATGCAGTTGGTTACACTGAAAAAATAAATTGAAAAAAAAATGCACATCACACTTTTCAGATTATTGTAAAAGGTTTTGTTCTGTCACCTAAGACCATCACTTTCACAAAGCACATTGAAGTTTGTGGCTCTAATGCAACTTTTTAGGGTGAGGAATACTTTTGCAAGTCACTGCACGTTGTCCACAGACCAGCGTTTGAATTTAAAAGCCCAACTGTTGAAATGGTTTGAAGCGAAACGAGTTGCCAGCTTGTTTGCAGAGTTATCACAGTACAATGAGCTCTGGCAGGGTAGTAGTTCTCCTTGTTAGCTGTTAGAGATGAGGCAGTAAAACAGAGAATTGGATGGTGGTGAACTCTAGAGTTTACTGAGCATTCATGCGACAAGGGAAATACAATTTATTTTGACTCTTAAAGGTATCGCTGGGCTGGCTATTGTGTCAGTTCGGCCTTCTGATCGGCTGCGCGAATGCAAACAGAGGAAAAGTCCCTGCAGGTATGTGTTCTTTGCAAAGCCATTCTGTGGGCTGTTGTTCTCAGAGTCGCCACAACAGTTAGCTCTAAAAGTGCCTGATAAAGTGCATGTGAATCTAAACAGGCTGCTAGGGACCTTGGGGAAAATTCAGTGCTTTAACTCATTTGTAGACTGTTTACAGTATATCCCGAAAGGATTCACAACGCTGCACTTTTTCCACATTTTATTATGTTACAGCCTTATTTCTAATGGTATCAAATTCATCTCTTTCCTCAGAATTTGACACATATTGTTGCAATATGACAGTGTGAAAGAAGTTTGTTTGTGATTGTTGCAAATTTATGAAAAACAGAAAACTAAGAAATCACACTTCCGTAAGTATTCACTGCCTTTGCTTAGTACTTTGTTGATCCACCTTTGGCAGCATTTACAGCCTGAAGTCTTTTTGAATGTGATGCACCAAGCTTAGCACACCTACAGTATCTTTAGGCAGTTTCACCCATTCGTCTTTGCAGTACATCTCAAGCTCCATCAGGTTGGATGGGAGACGTGTGCATAGGCATTTTCAGATCTCTCCAGAGAAGTTCAGTTGGATTCAAATCTGGACTCTGGCTTGGCCACTCCAGGACATTCACTGAGGGGTTCTGAAGCAACTCCTTTTAGAACTTGGCCGTGTGTTTTGGGTCATGGTCCTGCTGAAAATTGAACCGTTGCCACAGTCTGAGGTCAAGAGCGATCTGGAGCAGGTTCTCATCCAGGATGTCTCCGTAGATTGCTGCATTCACCTTTCCCTCTATCCCGATTAGTCTGCCAGTTCCTGCTGCTTAAAAACATCCCCATAGCATGATGCTGCCACCACCATGCTTCGCTGCAGAGACGGTATTGGCCTGGTGATGAGCGGTGCCTAGTTTCCTCCCAACGTGACGCCTGGCATTCACACAAATGAGTTCAATCTTAGTCTCATCAGACCAGAGTCTTCAGGTGCCTTTTGGCAAACTCCAGACGAGCTGCCATGTGTTTTTTATTAAGGAGTGGCTTTCATCCGGCCACTCTACCATACACACATGCCTGATTGGTGGATTGCTACAGAGAAGATTGTCCTTCTGGAAGGTTCTCCTCTCTCCACAGAGGAAGGCTGGAGCTCTGACAGAGAGACCATGCGGTTTTTGGTCACCTCCCCGACTAAGGCCCTTCTCCCCCAATCGCTCTGTTTAGATGGCCGGCCAGCTCTAGGAAAAGTCCTGGTGGTCCCAGACTTCTTCCATTTATAAATGATGGAGGCCACTGTGGTCAGTGGGACCTTCAAAGCGGTAGAAAACTTCTGTATCATTCCCCAGATTTATGCCTAAAGACAATTCTGTCTCTGAGGTCCACAGAGAGTTCCTTTGACTTCATGCTCTGTCAACTGTGGGACCTCATATAGAAAGGTGTGTGCCTCTCCTATTCATGCCTAATCCACTGAATTGACCACAGGTGGATGAACAGTGGAAACGGTATACACCTCATCTCAATTTTGAGCTTCATGGCAAAGACTGTGAAAACCTGACGCTGTAATTGCTGCCAAAGGTGGATCAACAAAGTATTAAGCAAAGGCTGTGAATACTTATGTAAATGTGATTTCGTTGTTTTCTGTTTTTAATACATATCCAACAATCTTAAACAAACATCTGTCATATTGTCATAATGGGGTTTTTTGTGTAGAATTTTGAGGAAAAATATCAATTTGGTACCATTTGGAATAAGGCTGTAACATAACTAAATGTGGAAAAAGAGAATAGAGAATAGAGCAACAAAGAACCTGGACTGTGATCATGGAGAGGTTCTTTCTAAATACATTCTTCAATACACCACTTACTAATCTCTGAAAATCTTTCCTTTTAAAGGGCGCTGTCCTCCAGTTCCAGAAACTACAAGAAGAACATAGATCGCAGTGGGTTCACAAACAGCTGCCACCACTGTGGAAAGGCCTTCAAAAAGCCCAGTCAGCTTGTCAGACACATACGAATACACACAGGTGAGTGAGAAGCACAGAAACTCAGTGACCTGTGCATTCATAGATCTCATTCAGAGATATATTTTTTGTTATCTTCATTCTCAGGAAAAACAGCTGCAGGAAAATAGGAGTATATTTTTCCTTCAATACTTGTTTTATTTTTTTTTTATGATGTCACTACTTATTTCAAGTGTTGAAATAATTGTTTAAGATGCCTGTAATTGCATTAAACTGGCCTTTAAAAAATATGGTAATTATTATGGGCTGTTAATGGTGTCTTCCCTTGCATGTTTGTTCTTGAGGCTCAAGCAGTCCAGCTCCTGCATCAGCGCACGCTTTCAGTCTCCTCCGTCTTTATTGGGAGCCCATATCTTGAAAACACATTACCGGCCAAATGTTTTAGACACACTTTCTCATTTACTGGTTTTCTTTACGACCCTCTACATTGTACGTAGATTCTCACTGGATGCATCAAAACTGTGAATGAACGCATATGGAATTATGTAGCAAATGAAAAATTGTAAAAGAACTTTAAATGTGAGAAGACATTCCTGCCCAAAACCAACGTTCACTGCAGCTGTAGTTGCTGTGATAGGTGGTTCTACAGAGTATTGACTCGGAGGGGCTGAAAAGAAATGCAGGCCACACCTTTTAGATTTTTATTGGTACAATTTTTTGGAAATCCTGTTTCATTTTCCATCTACTTCACAATTATGCACTACATAAAGTCCCAAAAAAATATATTGCATTTTGTTTTTCATATCTTAGCTCAAGGGTTGAATACTTTTGCACTGAAACTAGTTGCACGTTCTGCTGTCTGGTCCAATCAACCTAATGTGTTTTAAGTCTTCCCCATTCATGCAAATCTGGGCAATATGACATCCCATATTTTGAGTCTCATGGAGTGGTCCTGCTGCTCCTCCATCAACCATCTTTCTCCCTGACAGAACATCTACGGGTTAGCCTGCTTCTTCCTCCATAACTGAAAGACGGCGCAGGACTTATCGCTCATCTGTGATGCATAAAAATTGTGCGGACAGGATTTTTATGCGATGGTTCAGTTCTGATGCTCCTGTGTCGCTCCGAGCGTTTTTATCTGTCTGAGTTGAGGATGAGGCTGCCAGCGGCTTTCATCCACATGTTGATCACACATCACCCAGGTGTTAATGGGTTTGGTTCCGTCAGTAATGGTGGATGGCGCTGATGACGCTCAGCTCAGAATCAAAATCAGCCTTTCAGCCGATGAGGTCAGGAGTTGCTTTGGGAAACTATGATTTTTCTCACATAAAGAGGAGATGATTATAGCGAAGGTGTTCATTTAGTAACTTGCTTCAGAAATGGTCATGCTGGTGTAAATTATTACTGTTTAAAGTCGTCTGGCTCCTGCTTGAACTGATTGTCTTCTGCTTTTCAGGTGAAAGACCCTATAAGTGCACACATTGCAACAAGGCTTTCAACCAGAAGGTGGTGCTGCAGACTCACATGGTGAAACACACGGGAGAGAAACCTCACCTCTGCCTGTTCTGCCCAGCGTCTTTCTCCCAGAAGGGCAACCTGCACTCTCATGTTCAGAGGGTTCATTCTGAGGTAACTGCACAGGACCCAGTCCCTACGTTTCATTTTCTAAGAATTGTGATGCCAATTCTTTATCAGCTGTTTTTCCTTTTTATTTTAGTCATTGTGTTTTTAAATATATCTGAGAAACCACAAACTTTGCAAACTTCCTCGGAACTTACAATTTGAACTGGAAGGTCAGTGAGCAAAAGCATTCAATGAAAGGGCAGTTAACACGATATGATACGCGGCACCGCTGTTTTCTGGGTTTTATTTAGTGCAACAGAGCGATGAGAGATGCATCTTGGCTGTTTATCAGAAAATAATTCTTCTTCTGACAAAATAAGTTTACACATCAGCTTCTCGCACTCAAAGATGCATAGTCCAAGTGCCTGCCTTCAGGTCTGAAGCTTTTTACTTTACCTGCGCTGCAACACATTCCCTTTATTGCTCAGTTCAAAGAGTGAAAACTAGGCAAAGTTGGGCTTCTTTCTTCTTGATATTTTTTTCTTTTAATCTTAGCATGTTAAAATGCCGCAGGAATTACCTCAACTTTGATGTTCTGTTAGCTTTTCCTTGGAAGCGAAGTATGGGTTAGGTTCTCTGAAGAGAAAATCATCCCATGAGGATGTTTATTCCTACCTTTTCTACCTCGATCCTTAGTCGGGGTGTTGTTGGTGGTGGTTGATGCCTCCCTTAACGTGGCCACAGTCTGAATAGGTTCAGCTTCATGTTGGCCTAAATGTAAGAGCACCACGATGGTCTCCATCAGAGGAGGTTCAGAGGGTCCTCCATCAGCAGACAAGAAATAACACATTTTAGCCACAAGGTAACACTGAACTTCAGTCTAGTTTTGTTCTCTACAGGTTGTGTTCACTGAAGTGGAGATTTTTAAAGTGCCTGTGATAGTTGCTTGCAGATGGACGTTTAACCCAAGACAAGGCAGGTGAAACCTGCCGGACGATGTTATGCATGGAACATCAAAGTTGGGCGTCTGCGTGTAAAGCGATGGCAGCCCATAGCAGAAGCAGTGATAGAAAAGTTTCCAGCTAAACTCTGAGATCACGACTATCATACAATGTTTAGGTGTAATAAGCGTATGCTTCTGCGGTCTGTAGTTCAGAGACATGCTGGATTTTACTGCTACTACTGCTGGGTTGCATTAGTTCTACAAATGTTATAAGGATGGAAAAACAAATGGCACTTTTTAGATGCCGATTTATCCAATGAGGAGAAGGTGTAGTATCTTAAGACCGGCAACCAGACTGGCACCCTTCGCATGACTCTTAATAAAAAACTACTAATCTGGAAGCGTTCAAGTAGAATTTGCCATTTGTGGCCGAATGGGTGGAGAGCTAACGGACAGCCGGTCAGACGTCTCACTTTGCCACACATTCAGTTTGTGTTTTACTTTGTGTGAAAACGAATGATACAATCTGAGTGCTCTTCAGCAAGTCTCAGTTGCTAGATGTATCTATTAAAATACATCAGAACCAGTTCAGTGTTTAATTTCACCATAACTGTTGTGAATGTATATTCCATAGTAACAGATAATAAGGGGCCAGGGTGGGTGAATTATTTGGAGCAGGCTAAACAGCAGGGCCATTTGAATAACACATGTAATTTCCACAAGTGTGCTGTTTCAGAGAGAGTTTGCCCTTTATGATTGATTTGCTGGCCTAATTGATGAATTGGATTCAGGTGTTTGCTTTTGGTGTTTTTTGGCCTCCGTTGTCTTGCAGAGATCTATAATGAGTGGCCTGGAAACTGACGTTGTTTCCTGTTGGCTCTTAATTAAGTGCAAGTGTTGCTTCCAGGAATGTTGAGGCAATAATAATTTAACATAGGAAACAAGAGCTCAAAAGCCTTTTCACCAGAAGTGCAGTGGCGCTATCATTAAAGGAAAAAGGGATCCATTATGCAGATGATGTGTTTCCTGTTTACGCTTCGCCTAAACCATCCTAACCTCTCAAATGAATGTGATAGTCCTATATCTCAACCAGCATTTACCTGTGTGCTGTTGATTAAAAAACAAATTCCCAATTTGTTTTGTTTCCCAGATAAAGTGAGGATTTCACAAATCACATGCTGTGGTCTTCAGAATCTTTCTTCAGCAAGTGACAATCCTGTTTGGATTTGTCCAAACAGATTTGACCCCTTACAAATTTCTTGCTCTTGAATGTTAATATCCAATAAAAAAACCAGAGTAAATACAAAAAGCTGTTTTTAAATAATTTTATCATTTAATGATTCTATCCTCACCATCTTGGTCCCATGTAAAAAAATAATGGCACCCTGAAACTAATACTTGGTTGAGCCATTCCTAGACGGCAACATCTGCCATCAAATTTCTTCAATGGACCTTTGGCCCACTCTTCTTGGCTGAACAGTTTTAATTCATCCATATTAGAACGTTTTTAAGCATAAAAAGCCTGTTGAACTAAAACACACTTTATAAAAATTTCTTATACCCCATCACCAAAAATGTTTCCAAAAGTCTTGGTTATCATCTAGCAGTGGTTTTGTCCTTCAAACTCTCCAATGGATGCCAGTTTTTCCCAGTCTGTCTGCTATTGTTGAACTCGTGTGATGTGCTTTATATGGGCGCTTATGTTTGTGACCTCTTGGATGAGTCATTGATGCACTCTTAGAGTACTTTTGTTAAGCTAGCGACTCCTGGGAAGGTTCACCAGTGTTCCTTGTTTTCCCATTTGGTTGATTATGACTCTCTCTGTTGTTCACTGGAGTTCCAAAGTCTTAGAAATGTGTTTGAAAACCTTTCCAGACTGATAAAGGTCCTTTGTTGTTTGGTTTCGCTAGGCCAGGGCCTGATGTGTTGCTCTTTCAGATCGTATAGCCTACTTCATGTTGTTGGACAGGTTCTAATTAAGTGATTTCTTTATTCTATTGGTCTGACAGTAATCAGCCCTGGTGGTGGACAGTAAAAGCAATGAAATCCAGCATTCCTAAAAATGTGGTTAATCACAGTTAATTGATGTTTCAACAAGGAGGGCAATCATATTTGAAACACAGCCAGGTTGGTTTGGATAGCTTCTTCCCTTAATGAAGAGAAATCACCACGGCTTTTTGTATTTACCCATAAAGAATGTGAAGGGAGTTACTTTTATGGTACTGTATGCAGGGCTCATAATATTGGCTTAAACCTAAACAGCTACTACATAGCTGATTGCACACAAATAGAACTTTGTTGAGAAAAAACATGTGGTCTTTTGTTATGGAGAGATCTTTTAATGGCTACTCCGTAGGAGTTTTCTGGAACTATTACACAGTGAAACAATTTTATCACCTCCTTCTCAGAACAAAGCATTTCTTATTGAACCTCCAGCTGGTTTTTAATATGAGAGGATCAGAATTTGAGGGTTAGAGCAACAAAAGAGCAATGTTTAAGGCTGATTAAAATGCTGGACCTCAAAAAAATGATGCATTGATTTGTATTTTTGAGAGTTCTTAAGTAAACCTAGCAGATCAGACATCCCTTCGGAACAACTCGGAGTTCTTCTGTCTGTCCATGCCATATTTGCCATTCTCAGCCACTCGTCTCAATATTTTGATTAGCTGACATGTTGCCTGTTTTTCTTTTGGTTTCTTTTCAACCCTCTTTTCAACTTCATGGCAACCACCATGTGACACATGCTCTTCTTTGACCCAACCATCCTCCTTTCTTTTACATTTCTGCAGTCTTACCCTAAAGGTACAAACCTACAATCAAGTCAGTGATAACACCTTACTGAGTCCCTTCGCCCACTCGTAGCTTCACACTCCAAACACTCTCCAGTGTCTTCCTCTTGGTTTCCAGAGTGTAGCCATTTTACTTCTGAAAACTTTCCCAGCGTCTGAGCTTAGTCTGTCCGCTCTCACAGATGTTTTCCGTTCCTATCATCAGAAAAGCAATCAAACCCTTTTTTAGAGTGGTGTGCTCAACAGGTTTCCTTCAAGCCCATTACTTCAGGTCATTTCAGGTGTCGGTGTCAAGTTCGGAAGTGCCTTCATTCACAAGTAATTTTCTCTGTCTTACTTCAGCATCACACCTTGCAGACTGGCTTTGTGTTTTACAGCTCAGAAAGCGCTAAAAACACTAACATTCACTCGTCTGCTATATTGGTTTGCTTTCACCAAACTTCCTGAAGGAAATTGTAATGAAATTCAGTCCTACATTAGATTTAGTGATAGACTAGGCTGTTCTGTACTCTGCTAACACAGAACATGAAAGTATTCATACAAACTGAGAAAGCCAAGGCAGATAGCTTTGTCTTAAGAGAAGTGTAGTTTTCCTTGTTTGTAAAAATTAAACCTGCTGACTCACTACAGTTGGTATAGCTTGGTCACTTCACTAGAGACAGCATTAATTAGTGTAACCCCCTTTGTTTGCTGCTTAATCTAAAGAAGAAACCCACCGAGCCAATCGCATTCACATAGCAACCATCACTTTGGATGAAAGCAGAAAGTTTCCCAGCATCCCTGTTTTAGGCTTTACAAAATAGGGAACCCCTAAGTGAATACATTAGCTATGCTGCAAAAGCAAGAATAAAAAAGGAAAACTATGATTAAATGCACTGGCAGAATTAAGATGGGTATTACCTGGGCTCTAAAATACCATTGGTACCACATAAACTCATTTTACAACTTTTATATCAAATATCCTACAAATTCTGTACATAGTACAAATGTATGTAGGGGTCTCTAGTATTTTAGCCAGAGCTAAAAAGTAATGTTAGACACTAGTACCTGAAAAATAAGACAGCACACATACACTTACAAATATCTACAAAAATATTCTGATCTGTTTGGTAAGAAATTGATTTTAAATTAGTTTTAATTAAAAAACAAAGGTGAGATTAACATTTTAGAAAGAACGAATAGATTTTAATTGTGTGAATTGTGCTAGATTTAAAAAAAAATGTACCTGTGGATTTATATAGCTGAAAACCAATTTCAGATCATTATGAAGTGGTTTAGATATGTGGTTTCACATATCTAAACCACTGCTGTAACAAAGCTATTTCCTGTAAAGTACTGATAAAGTTCTATTTTGTTTCATTCTAAATCTTGATTGCGGATTGGAAGGATGCTTTCTGGAGACACGAAATATCCACTTTGATTAAAACAAATTGAATGATGTCTGTATTATGTAAAAAGGCTCAACATTAAATGTTGCAGCATCCAAGTGGATTTCCTCCAGAGTTTGAGAGTTTTGTTCTAAATGTAGGTTTATCATAATAATTTTAGTAGTTAAAATCTTCGACAACATGGCAGGTGAAGAAGCTGGAATCAAACACACAACCCTCTGATTGCAAGACACCTACTCTTTCCACTGAGCCTGACCATGCCAAGTTCTTCAAGAACCACCATAGTGAAAGATATTTTAACTCCTTTTCAGGTTTGTTAAATCATGTAAATTTGTTGAAAGGTTTAATTTAGTTTTGCATTCCATTTTAACATAGTAGTTGAAATTTTATTTATCCGTAGAAGTCTGAATTACAAATGGATCAGTTGGAGGTCTGCCTTGCATATAACCTAAAATATAGTCATAGTCGTGGGGGTAAAAAAGTTTATTTAAACTTCTCATGCCTCCATGTTTAGGTTAGTCACGCTTTTGTTTCGTTAGAAAACTAAATGAAAAATACATTAATTTAAGTTATGAAAACCTTTATACACAAATACATAACATTTCAAATTGTCTGTTTAAAAGCCTTTCTCACAACAAATGAACATCCTTCCTTGACGTTCTTATTAATCTGGAAAAGTGTTTTTTCAGCCTGACTATTCTTAGCAGCAGTGTCCTTGCATGTGAGGCCATTTTGATTTAAAGCTATAAGTAACTCTGCTAGCATGAGAAGATAATGATTTTAGGCACATATGACCATCTTCTTTTTTAAGCAGTCGGTCTGCTGATTAGATGCTGATTAGATTGAGTGATTTCAGCAGGACTCCTTTACAGCTTCGCCTGTACCTATGCTGTGTAATAAAATGAAGGCAGCTAATCATTTTGTTTCAGAAAGAAATATACTAAAAACGGAATTTTATTTCAATGCATTTTGTTTGTTAAATTTGTAGAATCCTTTACAAATAATGAATATGCATGTTGTTGCACATCTTTTAAAAGGACTGAGCATTCTCATCACAAAATCTGAGCCGCAAAGTCTTTGAAATACAACATTTGTGGGACTTCCAAAACTGTCACCCATGACTGCACCATCTACAAGCACATCGACTGCTTAAATTAGCCTAGTCTTGAACTTAATCAAATAACAGTTTTTACACAATCCTCTGCTGCATTGCATCATTCCACGTTTAAGCATTATTGTTTTTCACGCAATGTGCCCTAAATAAGAAGATTACTTTTGTTTATGTGACAATTTCCTTAAGAACGCAAACATTTTTTAACTGAAGCATTTGGAGTCTTGGAGAAAGTGTCGTGTTGGACATGGATCTGTCTAGTTGATCAGACGTTTTTGGCCGATTTACTATCTCAGGTTTTATATAAAGCTTTGACCTACAGATACCAATTTTACCAACAAAAATGTTTTTACATTGCTTTGTTTTCTCTTACGTCATTTTTAAACACATCAATGATACTGAAAAGAGCTTTTTTTGCATCCGCAATATAAACTTGGCTCATGTACGCTGCATTTAGTGTTTCAAATCAGCTCACATTGCATCAATAGACATAGTTCTGTATCTTTGTAGACTTAAGATCTCCATTTGGAGCTTCCATAATAATACATTTCCCTGTGAAGTTTGTTGCAGTAAGTCACAGAAAGGAACAGCTGAAAGCAAACAGCTAGCTGTAATACCGAATATGTGTTCGTTCTCTCCTACAGACCAAAGGTGGTGTACCTTTATTCCCCTGCATGGACTGCAGCTGTGTATTCAAGAAGTTGGGGAGTCTGAATGCCCACATCAGCAAGATGCACGTCTCTGTGATTGAGGTGCCCTCCAGCACTTCGGTAAGAGAGCAGTTTTCACACATTTAGCCAAGCATTGCCTTTGAAATAATTAAACCTGGTTGAAGCAGCATATTAAGCCTGTCCTGCAGACACAACCTTTTGGAACAAATTATCTGTCGCTTTCAAGAAAGTAACTCTGGAATGTCATTGGTGAACGTAAAACGTAAGTCTTTCTCGTTTACAATCTGATCTGAACCCTCTGATGAAATGTAATGCTGAATAAAAAAATTTTAAAAAACCATCCTTATTGGGACGTCCTTACATAAAAGATAAGAATTATATTAATTTTTAGGTTGTCATGATGGTGTATGTATCTCTTTTAACAACAGACAAATAGAAAGCATTTCAGTTTCATTTATTTATTTTTATAGGAAAACGTTTTGGTATTTTGAGATGTCGACTCAACTCTTGTATTGTAAAAACACATACATAGACTTGTTTACTAATAAATGAGTAATTGTCAAGTGCTTTTTCCTTCTTAATAGAATAAGTGTGGGGTACCGGGCCGCACATGGCTCAGTGGTAGAGCAGGCGCACCATATGCTAAGGCTGCAGTCCTGAACGCCGTTTTCCCTGGTTTGATACCCAGCTCCAGGCCATTTGCTGCAGGTCTTCCCCTTCTTTCTTTGCCTTTTGTCCTGTCCAGCTACTGTTGATAAAGACCACTAGTGCCACAAAACCTTTAAGAAAAAACATGGGGTACCATGGTACCAGTAACTGGAGCTGCATGATATTGGAAAAACAGGAAATTGAGATATTATTGAATATTTTGATAATGATGTCAGTTGATGCCAACCTGCATTTTCCTATCCAATCTTTTCTTTTCCCCCTTATCATTACAATGTTCCCACAACACTCTTTGCTTTAGTGTCTTAGTCACTAAGATCTACATCAGGTATAAGCTTGAGAGTGTGAATCCATGGCATATAAAACAATAGGGCCTACCAAATATTACCTTCAAGCAGTTGATTGCGACTGCAGTATTGCAGATATTAAAATTGCAATGATAATTATTGGACTCTCCACAGACTTTTGAGGTTTTATAATCGGGCCTACCAGTTTGCCACATTTCGGGTGAAAAAGTCCTACATTTTCCACACTTTCTGTCATGGCGTCATCAGACGAGGAGGAAGAGCTAATTTGCCTTGTAGCTTTAGAAAAACAAACAAAAAAGAAGGTGGTATATAAGGCCATTAAACCCCATTAGGGACGTAGGAGAGGAATACACTTGTCAGTGTGGCGCAGAGAGTGGCAGTGTCACTGCTCGTACTGGCGGCCAGTTGCTCGGAGTAGCATGTCACATGAAAAACAGTTCGATGTGGAGACTTTTTCCCGCCGAGCAGTTTATTGTGTGACACCTTGTACATTTACGTGGTTGTAAAAACTTAGCTTTGCGAGGACATGTTCAGCGGACGTCCATGTTTAGTGTTTAGTCAATAAATAAGTTTTTTTTCCCTGAAGCCCATTTCATACCTGTACTTTCAAAGTACAAATGTAGCAAATTTCTGTCATTGTTCACGGTCAAAATTAAAAATAATAGGGCCAATTCTTCACCTCCATCTATTCCCAATTCTTACGTTTAGCCATCTTCTTCCAAATCAGTTGTTCATCACTCCCCTTAAACCCTGTAGATATTCTGTTTTTCATTTTTGAAAGATTTTGGTTTTTGCCCTGTATATTGTGGATATTACCAATCCTTCCTGCCAACGTAGACCTATTCTATTCCCTTTTTATTCCCTTTGTCGAATCTGACCTAATTCTAAGAAACCCAGCTTGGACCCAACCAAATAAATACAGGTCAGTTTTAAATCATATTTAGTTTAAAAAGTTTCAGCAGATCTTGATAAATATCAGTGCCTAGTGACATCATGATGGGCCGCAAACACTTGGGAATTTACTGTTATAGCTTTGTTAAACCTTTCAGCAGCCTTTGACACTGTCAATCAGACTGTCTTAATTGACACTTCATAGCTTAGTTAGGATCCCTGGAACAAATCACACCTTTCAAACAGACGCATCAGTGTCTGTATAAACCACATGATGTCAGACTCTACTGATCTAATTCGTGGGGTACCCCAAGGCTCTCCATTGGGCCAACTTCCTTTTTTGCTATATATTCAAGCACTTGGACAGATCATTATGAATATCGTCATATCCACTTTTATGCAGATGACACTCAGCTCTACTGCTTCTTTAAAATTGTGAATTTTTAAACTGTTTGAATTACTTGAGTGCCTAAAGGAAATAAAATGGGTTAAAAAATACCTTCAACTTAAAGGTTAGAAGGCCAAGTGCTTCATCATTAACCCAGAGAACATGGTTCCCTGATCAGTCAACAGATTGGACTTTTGAACTTGGCCATTAGAGCTAAAAATATTTTTATGTATTTATTATTATTATTATTATTATTATTTTTTAAAGTAATTTAGGTGTTTTTAACCAATCAACGTCTCTTGAATGTCACTCAAAACAACCTGACCAGAATGGTCAGTATAATTTACGAAATACTTCCAGCTTAAGAAGTTTGGGGTCAAAACAGGAATTTGGAATAGTTATTCATTCTTTTATTTCCTTTCTTCTAAACTATTGTAACAGTTTTTACACACATAAGCAAAAAAGCCTTTGATCACTTAGAGTTGGTCAAAGACTCATAGTGGGTACAAAACAAAATATATCACATTACTCTTGTTTTAATGTCTTTTCCTTGGTTACTTGTTTATTTTAGAATTAATTTTAAAACCCTGACTTTATCTTTCAAGCTCTACAGGCTTGTTTCTATATTACTGTTTACGCTACATACTCGAGTGCCGAGGTCATCAAGCAAAACCTACTTGTAGTCCCAAGGACCAGGTATAACATTTTTGGGGATCACTCTTTGCAGACTGCTGCATATCGACTGTGGAACCAGCTACTGTTGTTTTTATTTTGTCTTGACTCACTTAAAAAGCAGCTGCAGACACTCTTATTCTAGCATGCTTTTCCTCAAGATCTTGTTGAAATTTTTTGTATTAGCTTTTTAATTATTAGTATTATTTGGATAGTTAGTTTTTTTAATCATATTTTAAATTGATCGTGTTTCAATGTTTATCCTTTTAAAGCACTTATTTTTTAATTTTTTTTAAATAAATTTTGCCTACTTGCATTACATATTTATGTTAATTTTCTATTAGAACAATTTTGCCATAAGTAGATTAGTCAATCTTTTATTTGCTGTTTACTGATGTCAATTTAGCTGCCACAAATTAAATTTCCTTATTTAGATTTAACTACTGTCTGGCCATTATTATGTAACCTGTGTCTGCGTGTTAGTGATTCAAACATTGGCATTCTGTCCAGTAATGCCCAATCTTTTGCTTATTTTATGCTTCAAGGGCTCCCTAATAAAACTTAGTCAGCCATCAAATTCTTGCCTCTCCACGTCCTTTCATCACATTGCTCATTCCTTTTTTTTGTTACTCTCTTTTCACTCTATTACCTCCTCTTTCTGACTGCAGGAGACCGAGACAACAGGTCAGACCGCAGGGGGGTCGGAGGGTGGTGAGGGGGTGACAGATGTCATCCAGCAGCTCTTGGAGCTGTCGGAGCAGGTCAGTGGGGAGACGGCTCAGCCTCAGCCTCCAGAGCCAACTATTGCCATGGAAACTGCAATCAACCAGGACATCCTGCAGGTGAGCGAGGACCCATGCCCCCAGGCATAACAAATTTAGAAACGAAGTGTTGGGGTTTAAATATATATATTTCTATATAATTTTTTATAGTATATATATCTTATATATATATATTTTATTATATCTATATAATCTCTATATAAATTTATTATATATAATAGTATATTATATATCTTTTATTTTATATATATATATTATATATAATATATATTATATATATATTTAAAAAATTTTTTAAATAGGGGGGTATATACTGCATATCTAGATAGATAGATAGATAGATAGATAGATAATGTTTCAAGCATTTTTTATTGTAATAAAAACTTCTCAAAAAATGAAGTTAAGTTTTTAAATTATTTTAAAGTTAAAATTGGAATCGAATTTATGTTTAAGTCTTTCTGTATGATTTCAGGAGAAAATACAAACCCGTGTGGGAAAAGGGGAGCATATAATGAAAGCTTTATCCCCGGGGGCCCCGGCTGTGAGTTAAAAAGCCCAGCAACAAAGAATTGGATCCCCCCAAATTTTCCATGCTTTGGACCGGGATCAAGGCTTTATTTTTATGCCTGAATTTATCCCACACTGCAAACTATACCCAAAATGAGTGAAGGACTAATAATAATTCTCCGGTATTACATTGTAAATAATAGCTTTTCTTTCACTTTCCTTAATAGGGTCTTAGTGTTTTTATGACAGCTTTTTTGGGGGGGGTGTCTGTGTTTCAGCAAGCTTTGGAGAACAGCGGTTTGAGCGTTGTCCAACCACAGAGTGATGCCCCATCTGGAGAGTCACAGAATCAGAGCACAGAGGGCACTGCTTCAGAAAGCAAAAAAGGGGAGTTCCCAGACAAATCACTAAGGGAGAAGAGGAGGAGCATTTTCAAAAAGCCTATACAAATGCCAGGTAGGCCGGGGGTGGGGCGGGTTGAGCTGAGATTTAATCATTTGGGTGAGCTGCTGTCGGAGGTCGTCAAACCTTTCATGTTTAAAATATACCCAAGAATTCAGCTCATAAATCACATTAAACAGCTGGAAATACAGTAACAGTGCCATATCTGAGTGTACACACCTTCTTGAACATTTTTATATTTTGTCATACTACAACCAATTGCAACCACAATCCTTTGGGCTATATTTCTACTACTTTTACATATCTAGATACTCAAGTTTGCACGGAATAGCTCAAGCTCATTCAGATTGGATGTTGAGTATCTATGGGTAGCGCTTTTCAAGTCTTGAAAGGGATTCTTCGTTTGATTTAGGTTTGGACTTTGACTGGACCATTCTAAAACAGTGTTATGCTTTGATCTAAATCAGTTACGTTTTTTGCAGCTTCTAGCAGTTTTTTTTCTTCCAGGATTTCCCTGTACTTTGCTCCATTCATCTTTCGATCAATTCTGACCATCTTCCCTGTCCCTGCTGAAGAAAAAGTACCCCCACAGCATGATTCTACCACAACCATGTTTCACAGGGGGAATGTTGTGTCCAGGGTGTTTAATTTTCCAGCACATAGACTGTTTAAATGTACGGTAGGCTAAAATGTCCGACCAGACGTGTTTGCTATGTCCCCGACGTGGCTTTTGGCAAACTGCAAATGGGACCTTCTGGATTTATTTTGGAAGTAGTTTTCCTGTTGCTACTTTCTTTTGGCCAGATTGTGAGAGTACAAGAACTGTAGTTGTCCTGTAGACATATTTTCACACCTGAGTTATTAATTTCTGCAGCTTCTCCAGGGTTACCAAAACTCCTTGGCTGCTTCTCTGATGAATTCTCTCCATGGCCAGTCTAAATAGACACGTGAATGGATGTCTTTGTAGGTTTGCTGTTTTAAATTGTGAAAGTTTGAAAAGAGCTACCTGTTTTTTAAACATCTCCACACATTATCCCTGACCTGGCTGGTGTGTTTCTACGTTCTTCGTGATCAGGCCTTCTGAGAAGAGCTAAATTTATTCTGAGATTAAATTACAGGTGGACTCATTACCCTTTTTAGGTATATTCTAAAGGTAATCGTCTGTGTTAGATTTTTATTTAGGAGTATCCCAGTAAAGGGGACTGAACATAAATGCATGGCACACTTTTCAAGGTTCTGAAAACCGTTTTTCTTCTACTTCACAGTTATGCACCACTTTCTGGTGTTCTCCCACATAAAATCCCAAATAAAACAGTGATATCTGTGGTTGTAACATGACAAAAGCTGGAATTTTTCATTTCGCATGAATAGTCTTGGAAGGCTAGGAGACCTGACTCAGTTATTTTTCCTCGCACAGGCTCGATCCGGGAAGAGGACGGTGTTCGCTGGCATGGCTGCCCTTACTGCTCCAAGGAGTTCAAGAAGCCCAGCGACCTCGTCCGCCACATTCGCATCCACACCCACGAGAAACCTTTCAAGTGCAAACAGTGTTTCAGAGCTTTTGCAGTGAAGAGTACCCTCACAGCACACATGAAGACACACACAGGCATCAAGGCCTTCGAGTGTCAGTGCTGTTTGAAGCGCTTCTCCACTTCAGGCAGCATGAAAGTGCACATGCGGCTGCACACAGGTAAGAATGGAATGACGTTTTCACTTAAGTGAATTCCTTCTAAAGTGACACTGTAGATCATAATCAGCTCAAGCCTCTGTGGAAACTTCTGATATTAAGAATTCAGCTCCATGTTGTAGTGAATAATACAAGTTGCTAGAGCCTGACTTTTAATATCTGCATTTGTATTCGTACTCTGGTTCTTTATGTGCTTCCTCTCAACATTTAATAACTCTGTTTTGTGGTTTAAAAATTTGCAAGGGGTGGCCAAAAT